>NMRA01000605.1:198477-246363 GCA_002633005.1 Phoronis australis | reverse complement strand
TTCAGGACTTTTGAAGATACAAAGGTAAGCGTAAAAAACTAAAATTGCCACTAGGGGGCACACCGGTAGTTGGATCCGTCCGAAAGTTCGCACATGCCGTCCCATTCATGAATGGAACATATGTGCCAAATTTCATGAACGTATGTCAAAGGGTTTTGGAGATAGAGCAGCGGACGCCAGACGGACGCCGCCCGGACGGACGGACGGACGGACGGACAGAGATGACGGCATAATGCGTCCACATATAAATATGTGGGCGCATAAAAAATGATACCAAAAACTCTGAAAGAAAATAGACCAACTGCCAGGAAACTACAACTTCAACACTTCAAAATCAAATCACGTCTAACTTGCACACATACTTCTTTCTTTGTAGGCAATTACGTCACCCTGTAATGTCACAGGCATAGCCAGCCGAGGGGTTACATGTTGCCTACAACTCTTGTGTTCCAGTTTGTATGATTCAGCCATCCGGAAAATAAAACCAAGATGAGATTTTAGGGATAGTACGTCATTTGGTTGCATTTCATTTGGATTGATGTGATAATTGATATTCACTTGTTTCAGGGGTAGTTGAATGATTAATCTACCAAATCACAAGACAATTTTATTAACAGATTTTGAATTTTTTATGAAGTGCACATTCAGTAACTGTTGTACCCACTGTAATTCCAAATCAATTCTTTGTTAGACAGTGCATCCAACGTTTCAAAAGTATCAGTTCTTTGATTACTCGGCCTTTTGTCGTCCACCAGCGTATCAATTTATTTCGTAATGCTGTTATCATGGTGGGTGTTTGGTCGCTCATCTTAGTGTACTTATCATTATTTGTTTTTGGTTTAATATAAGCTATATTAAACCTCAGATATCTCTATTTTCAATGACTATTTCACACTCTTAGCACTCTATACAGAATGCACTAAAATTTTTAGATATTTCATGGACATCACCAAACTATCAGAACTGTAAATGTTTCACGTAATGTGCACATATTTTAGGTGACGTTCTTTTTTTGCATATTGATTGATATTATCACATGCTTAACTTGTCTCATAATGGATATACCAAAGCGTAAATTGTATGCGAACTTTTCTCTCGGTCAGCTTTTCAATTGGCATTTTTTTCAACTAACTGTAATTCACTCTCGAGATTTACCACCAGTAATTTGTCTACAGAATAGAATAGTGTAAACTTGAGATATGAATTTTGGAAACTTTAGGCAATGACAGTGACGACTTCATTAGATTTCCCTTTCCAATCAGGTAACCTGCAGTAACATCACATTCAGCATAAATGAACAATTAAACCTCTGATTGACGCTGTTTCCAGTTGCTGGCTTTACAAGCAGCAACATCAACATCTTGAAGTACTAATCAGTATACAGACAGAAGAGGATTTCAGTGACATGCAACCAGTTGTGTGGCATTCCACAATAGTCCCATTCTACAAATTATTTCTGTTGATGCATGCAGATTCTGGGGTCCGTTTCATCACAGTGACCAAAACACAGAAAGCAGGTCTTATGCTCCCATTTCGCGATTGCTGTATAAAGTTTAAGTCATGTAATTATGAGCGCATCACAGTCGAAAACTAACTGATCAAAATTACCTCAATAACTAACATGGATGTAAACATTGTCATAGAAGTTTTCTCATGTGAGGTTCAACTATTTTTTTGGAGCGAAAGGCCAAATTTCTTTCTCAAATCTTGAGTCACTTCATGAAACACGAGATCCAAGGATTTAACTTCTTACTTGTATATACTGGTATTTGTTTGTGAAATAAACAATCATATAAACAATGTTGACACACGTGTGCATGATGGAATAATTCAACTGTCTTCACGATAAGCAGAGCGTAGCATCATGCGTAGAAAGTGATCAGGAACATTTGACGAGTCAGACATGTGAATTGTTATTTTCATGAAAAATTTTCCCGGAACTATGTAGGCCCAAAATAGTAAGGGGATGAAGCTACACATAAACCCGCACTAGGGATTGAGGACTTAAGATGCGCTTGCAGAAGGGGATGGGGATGCCGTCACCCGCAGCAGTGAGCTTATTGAAATTTCTGTTCCTCGAGTAGTGGCAAGAATGCTCGGACTGACAATACATGAGTACATGTGTCAAGGCACAAACATGTAAACGTGACTGTGAACGTTTGTAGAGGGACGCCTTTGTTCATATTTACCTCAGGCCCCTAAAGTGGTCAGAGTCTTTACTAACTACGGTTAAGTCGTTGATGGGACAGGATTTAGAGTAATAAATTAGACAACATAAATGTAATGCCAGGCTAGTTAAAGGAGTTTGTTTGTATGACAAATATGAGAAATTATGGAGTTTGTCGGAACTCAGTGATACAAGATGCCAAAACAACGGATTACTTGACACGTACTCCAACAACGCCACCTGTACACGCAGATCTAGATGATATTTTTATTAGCCCGGCGCATCATCACTGTGTGTTAACTTAGCTACCGAAAGCGTGAAGAAAGCATGAGGTAAGCGTGAAGGAGGCGTGAAGAAAGCCTGAGGAAGGCGTTAAGCAAACTGGAGGTAAGCATGAGCGCTACCCGTGAGACGTTTTCATGTTGAAACTGAGCTTTCAGTTTATATGGAAATAAAGGTGTCAGAGTTAACTTGCGTTTCGCTTTGTAACTGGCAGACGCATGGATGCGTTTAACAAATATAAATATATACCCTGTACTCGTCATTGTTCATCATTTTCTTCATTGCACTTGTTCCCACATCCATTGATTACTGTCACGTTTCCACGTAGGCCTTTATCCAGGATTTCGAAAATAGGGTGTCCAAAATGGGGTTCCCGATATTCCAAGGAGTCCATGATTCCGACACGTATCCCCCCACCCCTAGCAATCCCCCCAAACACACAGATTTTTTTACAAAAAATGCTTAGACCAAGGTTTTTACATCTAAGTTTATAAAACAGCCTTCAGTAGTGAGCATTTTTACTAAAAAATGTAGACCAAGACTTTTACAATGCTATCAACCAAGTGCATGAGCATAGCAACATTGTAAATACTTTGTTATTTCTTCTTACTTTGAAAAAAGAGCCCCCACTGTGAGCCTTCAGAGGATTCCTAGTATTCATTACAATGTGTGAGTCCAAACTTGAAAGGTTCCTATTGACAGTGATCCTCCACATGATACATTGGGCATCTTTGCCAGGGCGTTCAGATTAGTGCTAGGGTGTCCATTTGGACGCCCAGGACGTACGCTGCATAAAGGCCCGTTTCAACGCAAAATTCGTTAAAAATTGAGAAAGCGCACGTTTTGATGGTCGGGAACCCTCTTTGTGCGTCGAAGACGTAAGTCCAGCTTTTTATTAGGAAACCACATTGAAAAAAGCGTTTATCTGGGTGCTCTTTGTGCGTTGACAAATTGTAAACTCGACATTTTTATTGAGAAAACACATTTTTTACAAAAGATAATCAGTTGTCTCGAACATTTCATGTGTGTCAACAACGCAAACCAGACCCACTCATTGGAAAGCTCATATTAGTAACCAGGAACACTCTTTTTTCACAACGCAGCCCGATATTTCAAATGAGATAGTGCATTTTTGAAAAAATTCTGTCATTTGCCGAGAAAGGTTTTTGAGCAGCAAGCCGAATATTTCATATTGAGAAAGCGCATTTTTGAAAAGAAGAACCAACACTTGTCGGAAACGTTCTTGATGCGTCAACAACGCACATTTCTTATTGGGAAAGCCAGTTTTTCAAAAATTAATCGCGCAGATCGTTTGAGTCCCATTGACCAGCAATTATACTGCTTTCAAATGACCGAGCCAGCAATGTTGATACTACGACCGCACATCAAAATAATGTACACCCACGAAATTCGAACACTACTGAAACCCAAATTTGGAGGTCCGCCAAATTCGGACACCACAAAAATGATGTTTCGCGAGATTCGTCCAAGTATGAACTTTTTTCTATTGGAATTAATTTTGAGTGTCCCAAAATTGCGCGACTTTACCGTACAAAGAACCAAGTTCATCAGGATTAAAGCCATCACATGCTTCACAGTTAGAAAGTGTCAGCACTGAGGTCTGAGGACTCGGCAGAGGCGGGAGATGAGGACAGTTGCTGCGTCTGTGACAAGTGGTCACCACAGCAACTACGCCAATGTGCATCACTAGAGGAGGATTTAATCACGTTTACAACAATGTAATCAGTTAGGCCTACTAAAGGGTAAAGAAGATCGATGGGTATGCCAACTGACAAGCTTGTACGTTCACGCCTCACCCTCGGTGTGTAGTGCAGGTAGGCTACACCAAATTGAAATCTCACCTCCTTTTACCCCTATTTCTGGAATGGCGTATGCACATGATATTACTACTCCAATCCCTACTAAAAACCAGTGGGATAAAATGGACGTTTTCCAGTCCATAAATGACACTGTCTTAACTGGTTAACTCTCATAGAGAACTTCAACAGGCAACACACTTTTCAAGTACGCCGCGAAATCTTGGAAAACAGGAAGTTGATCCCAAGTAATATACTTTCAGCTTATAGTTGAATCCGTGGCATTTTTTGTTATTAAAGTCAAAGTTGCTTTAACTCAATGCTTGAACCTTCCAAAAAACGGTTGCTTTTTCTGTGAAAAAAATGTAAAAAGCGCATTAATTTATATTCGCGACCCCTATGGTCCTTAAAATGAACTTGGCCCAAACGCAATGGCGGATAGAAGTGAACAAGCGAATGCAACAGTTGCATTTACCCTCCCAATTGCATGTTCTGTTTGCCTTGGAAAGGTAAAGTTTACTTGTAAACACTGTCTGTGATCTGTTCGCATATAGCGGTCCGTCATTTACAGAACCTGTTTCCTCTGGACACTGAATAATTTCACTGAACACCCAGTGATTGCCTGCAGCCTTGTGCTGCCACCTTTTAGCGTGGCTGACTGTCTGTGCCAGCTGAGCTCGCCTGGTTTAGACGGTTTTAATAGCTGGCACTGACAGTACAAGGGGGAATCAACAATTGGTTAGACTTCAACACCACTTGCCCGGACTTTAAAACAAGTCATCAATGGACTGCAAAACCCATTGGCCTAGCTTTGATCAAACGTGTTGTCTGAAGACGAAGTTCAAAATGTGATTACCGATTACCTCACCCAAAAAACTAGTTGGCTGGACTCGGAACACGATGGCCGATGCTTAATAGCTAGTTGGCCGCTGATCAAACATGACAGCCAGACTTCTTCTGAGAATGAGGCTTTGAATGTCTCGAAGGATTCAAGTAGCATCTGTTGTCAAGCGACCTTTATGTCGGATGTTTTGGCACATTTTGCATTATATTTAATTGAAATTTGTAAATACTACGGATTGTTCTAAATTCTTTTCTGAAATAAAGACTTGACCCCTGAAGAATGGTTCTGTTACTATATCTTGTCACCAAAGGCCACGTTTATGTTCTGACTGATCTTTAAAAAACACAACTAGCAAACCTTCGGAGAACCTAAATATCGGACACCATGTTCCCCCATACGCCACACCGCAGAAAACTGACTAACCAAGTAATGGCCGCGGGCACCTTGTAGCCAAATTTCAGCTCAAATGTTTTGACATATATGCTGCTAAAAGACAGCTCCATTCGCAGTAAAATTATTCATAACATGAAATCTGATGACAGCACCAGTCGTTTCGATGAATCAGTGCAGCTGACTAAAGCAGGTCAAACTCAGTGAAGTTTTTAGTATCTCTTTGCCTTCTTGCTATGACACACGCACGTGCGCGGCCGGGGTTTGACTTGAGTTTAAAAACAAATGAAAAAATGAAATAGTGACATAATGTCAGTCCAATGAGACGATTTCATTGTGGAAACAGATTTTGTTTTCAACTTTTGTAACCGATTTATGCGATCATCCATTTTAGGCCAACTTGGGGGTCTGTATTGCGCCCTCTCTTGGTGAAATCAAAACGAGACCAGTGCCGGACATTGAATGCATTACAGTTTAACAAAAATTGGTGTCATCTATTTCTCAAATTATGCTTCAAGTAAGATTTTTCGTTATGTCCGATATTTAGGGTCTTTCTGATAATTAGGTACACTATGTGTAATAAGCGCTCCCCCCCTTCCTGAAGTGAATTTTTATAAGCGCCCTGGGCGCTTATGAGGGCGAATACGATATTGGGTAACCAGTGCTGGGGTAGTGGCAACTCTGCCAGTCAAGTTTCATGGGTGCACAAAACACACCTAAGTAAAGCTCGTCAGTGTTATCTCCTACATCGCTTGTAACTGTATGTCGATAGCTTGCAAAAACTTGCGTGAACTTGCTTTTCTCACAAGAAAATTTCTATGTCACATGTCTCTGCTCATCATGTGCCATTCAATCAATTTATGATGTAGTGTACTTCGGTGAATGTACGGTATTGACATCAGTCGATCTGCTTTGCAACATTACCCTTAATGATTTCAGGTTAAGCAGCCTGTCCTCTGCCCCAATAACCATGTGTTCTGTCGGTCTTGTATGGATGTGTGGCTACTACGGAACCAGCAGTGTCCAGCGTGTAGAGTGGAAATTACTCCAGATAATCCTTGCCGCCCAGTCATTGGTAAGTTTGAATTTTCTAGTCTTGCTTTTTCCCATATGCATTGAATAAGTCGAGTGCATTATGGCCACGAGGCTCGCGCCAAATGCTCGCCGGCTCCCCATTGGTGACTTCTGAGCGTCACTAGCGATGACATAGCTAAGTCCATTCACCAACTTGACAAATGCCTTCGCAACTTGACAATAAAAATTTATTTCGGGAAACTTACTCGCGTGTGGATTCACAATTAGCTTGAATCAAGTCGCACCACAAACCCACAAACGACATTCTTACTCCGATTCTTAGTCCTAAAAATACCAAGACAATGTTTCATTTCATGTCAGTCACTCCCCCTGAAATTATTCTTGACTCTTTTACCACAACAAAATGTTCAACTGTACAGTGGGGGTGTTAGCAACTCTTGATAATGGCAATTTCTCATTTCATAGCAAGATCCTGTGTAGGTGCTGCGGCTTGTCATCTGCAAGTGACAATGTCAAAACAACGAATAGAAGACTATTTCGTCAGCAAATGCGACCCTGTCTCCCAATAACTTTTTGCATTCACGACTTGATGGTATTAAATTACCTGTTGGATAAAACTGAACCGAGTTAAGCTGTAATCAGAACTTGTAATTTATATGAATGATTAAATTTATTATTTTCATATTACATGAATCTCTCCTAATTCATTACTAACTTTACCAACTTTCAGCGAACAATTTTTCATGTCAAATATTGTTTGAGACTTGACACTGACAAGTTTTCATTTCAAGGAGTAAAAAGTGCGGACATTGCCAGGAAGAACTACTTTGTTATCAATCTTTAAATCAAAATACGTAACATGTTGTGCCTAGTCAGCTCGCTAAGTGTAGCAACTGTAAAAGTACTGCCTTTGATTATCCGAGAGGAAAGGTGCCTGACTTGTGTCTTCTGAGAGGGTAATTTTTTGGGGTGGGGGGGAAATTCTACATCGTGATCACCAAGTTATGTTAACATTTTGGACCTAAATGTCTTGCTCATCAAAATGCCCACATGGCTGGAGTACCCTCGTCGTAAAACCGGGTATAGGGGGGAATCCCTGGCCAATTTTTTAAGGCCAAGACCATTTAAATGCCTTGTGGCCGGCGTACACAGTAAACTCGTGTATAAGCGGAACCTCTACCCAAACTTTTTAGGGCATAATAAAAACCATGTTGGCTGACATCCCCTCCAACTTATTAGCTTACTATATGACCTTGGAATGTTCATCATTTGTTTTTTAGGGCAAATGTCTTTTCTCGTAGTACATTATGAAAAGTACCTGTGCATAACGTGAAAAATAAAATGTTTGATCTATGTAACTGTGTTTTTTATCAATTGCGTGGGTTGGGAGGCTAATAATTTTTGAAAATGGCTTTAAGTTTTCAAGTGCATGAGCCATTTTGGCTAACACCTTTAAAAGTCTAGCACGAGCCTAGGGCCATGTGATAATTGTTTTCCGTATTGCATCCCCGGGACTAATTTAACAGTGCCCTCTGACATGGAAAGTTCAAAAGTTAGGTCAATGTCAACTTGACATTGTTAGTTTCTCAAAATAATTTAGAGCAATAAAATTGCAGCCATATAAATAAAACTCATAATGCAATCAGGTCCCAAACATAACATTTGGTACAAAACTGTTAATTTATATGACACTCCTGTATCAGTTTTATTTGCTAAATATCATATGGTCTGCATCTCAGGCGCCGATTGCTCAGCAAATACAATGTTTAATATTGTTGTTCTTCAGGATGTGTTACAAGTTCGATGCACAATTACCATTATTTCCATCTTTGTTTAACTCTCTTTTACTATCTACTATCGAAAACTTGTAACCTAACACGCAAGTACATAGTTTACATAGATGTGACCTACAACGTGAACAGTCTAGGTGAACTATTTAAAAATTCTTGTGAAAAACTGAAAGAGACTTAAGAATTTGAAGCGTATGACATAAATTCAAAACATGCCTCGATTGACATAGATGACATGACATCCCACTCGACATTATTCCGCAGAATAATGTCTCATGGGATATTATTTCATCTTCGCCACTCTCATGTTTTTTGTATGCATCCAACTCTCACTAGTGAACATGTCTCGTGGCAATTACTAAACTGCACATGAGAAAAGATACTTTTTTGGATTGAGGAACTTCTCTGCAGACACTAGATGCATCCAAGACAAGTTGAAGAGCTCAAGATGTTTTACTTTGATTGTCTTTGTGCAAGAAAGTGAACATAGTAATAATTAATTCATCTGTAAGATAATGTCAATGTTTGGTTTTTGCATTGTAGTATTTCAATGCTGGCAATAGTACATTGGTGTTTTCATTGCTATTTTGATCACTGCCTATCGATATCCCTCTGTCAAGAATAGTGTCTATTTTGTAATACATAGTAAAATCACGAGTGATCATCTTCTGAGATAGATGCGGCATTTGAAGTTATGTTATGAATTGAGTTTTGCCCTTTAACAACTGTGAAGCAACCAAGTTGCTGCGGTGAAGTGATTCAGAAATCGAAAGTTCCATGTAAATTCCAGGATGAAGATAACTATTAACAAATTGGAATACCAATTCAGCTCTTGCTATGTGGTAACAAGGAATTTTTGTATTAATTTGTAATTGTTTTTATGTTGACCTAGTCTATCTGAAATGACGCCTTGTAGGTGGCCTTGCACATCAAGAAAGTGATGTGAAATTCTCTAACCCTGAGCTAAGGAAAGCAAGATTTGACCTGCTGTATAAAGAATACGAGGCAAGTGTAAATTATGAGTTGTGAACTTAGGAGGAACTGGGCATTGTCTGCCAGACAGTATGTTCATACTGGGTATGTGCTGAAAGAAAAAAGATCAGGATTTTGAAACATGTGTTTGAAACCTGTCTGTTATTATATGTTATTAAATATCATAAATTCATGGTAATACCCAAAGAATGACAGTTAAAAGTTTTCAAGATTTTATACTTTGTCTATAAAGCTATGATGCATTTAAGATGATGTAAGACTGTTACATTGAAATGTCTTTAAAAAGAAAGAGTGCAGGTGGCCTGATGCCTTTTGCGGTACGTCAGGCGTGTTTAGGCCACAAGGCCGGGCCCATTACACTAATCACCTGAGTGATTATAACTCATGGCGACACGACATCACCGGATTCCTCATGGGTGAAATCTTCCAATCTGCCTGTTTGTTTCAGAAGTACGGAAAGACTATTAAACCTGTATTAACTAACCAGGCAGCAGGTTATGTGTCCATCAGTAGATTAGGGAGTCTATTGTAGGCAGGGCAAATCTTCACCAGGTGTTGATGAGTCTAGGCCTCTAAGCCACAGTTGGGACACAATGAACATGCCATGTGGCCTGTGATGTCAGGTGCCAAAGCTAATTTGCAGTAACCAGTAATAACCTGGATCAGCTGTCTTATAGCAAGTCTATCTAAACACAACAGTTCCTTTGAACCTTTTGGTTCAATAGCACTTGGAAAAAAGTTGTTTAGTTTGTCTGCAGGCAGAGAGCTTTCCCAATGCATCCACTGACAGTTTGCGCACCCAGTGTCTTACCTTTGCCGTGCAGCACCTATAGGTAACTGGTATGCAAGGTTGTGGTACAAAACAGGGAGCACTTGCTCCTTCTTTTGCAAGTTTGTCAGCAGCTTCGTTACCGTCAATGCCAACATGGGCTTTAACCCAGTTCACATAAACAGTTCGATTAGCTGGTGGTTAAGCTTTTTTTACACAGGCCTGGACACAACAGGAGTTGATCTTGGGCTTAGTTAGAGCTTTAATAGCTGCGTGGCTGTCTGAGAGTATGAAGAGTTCCTTCAATTGTTACCAAGGACTGCTTCATGCTCCCTTGCCAGTTGGACGACAGTTTCAGCCTGAAAGACTGTAACGGTGATACCCAGTGAGATTTAGCTTTCTTTTTTGTCACCTGCAAGGTCTGGAAAGTAGGTTCCTGATCCTGACTGTCCGTTGTCAAGTTTAGAGCCGTCAGTGTAACAAACGGACTGTTGGTCATTGTAAGCAATGATTTCGTGACATCTCCAATTTCTGTATAGAAATTGTGTCTAATTTAGGGTCGTCACAAAAACATCACTTGGCATTGCCAAAAGTGTTCCAGTTTCTGACATTAAACTTGTTGAAATGTCTTGCATATAGTTCAGAATTTTTAGAAACCTGTACTTCTTGAATTGTACTACTTGTCTATTACTGACATACAGTTAAGGTCACTCAGAGAAATTCGTCATGACCAAGTTACAAATTATAATGTGGCAACCACGCTTGTCAAACTACAGTAGCACATTTCATATAAATCTCGTGAGTGCTTCTGTTCTAGTTTTGATCATTCCACATGTGCATAATCTAAGTCTGTTGCATTACATCCATATCTAGTGGTGTCATTGTTTAACATGTACGGTAAGTGACCTTCTTGGTTATCTGGACAGTTATTGATTTTAAATCAATCTGCTGTTGCATTTTTAAGATCGTTTGGTCTCTGTTGTGCTGTTTAGGAAGATTTCTGACCAATGTATTGAGATTTCAACTCCGTTGTTGCATTTTAAGAAGATTTCTGACACAATAGTGGTAGAGGTTACAACTCTATTGTTACATTTTAGGAAGAAATTGAAAGGCTAGAAGTTAGGATCAAGACATATAAAAAAGAAAACAAAGAACTTCGCTCCAAGCTGGACCAAAGCAATGCTGTTGGTGATTCTAAATCTAGTCCTGGTAAGTAGTTAGTTAATACTGAGACCATGTACCAGGTTTGCTGGACAGGTACCATTTGTAACATTGGTTTATATGCAATCTGCAATAATGTGTCTTACCTTGTTCTGAATTTTAGCTCTTAGTGATAGTACATGCAATTACAATGTATCCCAGTCGGAAATCATAGTTTTAGCAGCAGAACTCTGGTCACGATAAAGTCCATTATGGATTGTTTTCTTTAATTTTCAGTTCATGTGTCTCGATCGTGTGACGAAGCTTATTATGCAACAACATGTCCCCAACACATTCTTCTTCGAATACTATATGAGAAGCAGCCAGTGTGGTCATCCATTGAGTGGAGGGGGCTTTTCGTTGATGGGGAGGGGCTCTTTTAAAATACTAATTCATGCTATATATTGGATATCTCATAGTCCGTATCAACTTGAATAACCACCTCTTCGTTGCACAACTGAGATTTATATTGAACAATCATTGCCTCGCTGCTCGTTCTTAGCGCAGTGTAACCATGCACAGCATTAGCACGATGTTATAATTATTATTTAGGCTAGCTAAGTATGAATGAATAACTAGGAGCTAGGAATAGCTCTGGGTTGAAATTGGCAATTTGAGCAAGACTACCGTTTTCAGCCCTTTAAAAATTGATTTGCAACGATCTCACAAAGAAATTTTTATCAAAATCTAGTACTCCTGTAATGTTTTTGAAACTCTGACATTCAAATGACACCTACTGGTATAATACTGATGGTTTTGATCTTGATTCTTGGCAATTATCTTGAATGTTTTACTTTTTGGTTCAATCCTAATCAGTATTCAGCCTATTTTCAGTATGGTCCATACATGTTTATTTATTTCCATCCTGCATTTTCACAGGTATCTATAAATTAAGACCCTTAAAATATTGATATCATATCATATTGCCCTAGTCAAGATGAAAGTTGGATGGTGAAAAGACTTTGTAGCTCAAGAGTTAAGCACAATGGTGTTCGTTCATCAAAATTAGAACATTGTTGCTCAGAGTGGGAGTGCGGTGGACACACCATGTCCAAAACCTGTATTGTCTCCATCCATGCAGGAATCAAAAGAAGTCACAAGCCAAATCACATTGTTTTTTACAGGTTTGGTAAAACAGAGACGCGAAAACGGTGATTTAGACACAAGAAAGAAATTGAAGGAAGCTGTGGCAGGGAATGAGAAATTGAAGAAAGAGATAATCAAACTTAAACAGGTAGGTGTGTTTTGATGTCAAGAAAAAAGTTTCGGTGAAGGTAGTATTTGAGTTGCATTAGTCAACTCTCTGCCGTTACTGTAGTGTGAAAATTGAGATGGCTTGGAATTTCCTGTCAAAAGTCAAAAAATTGTTGTTATCTGGTTCAAAATTTGCAGTTCACATACAGAGCAGTATAAATATGGTGTCTTAACTTTTTCACCATGGTCTTCGTAGAGGAAATTATAGCGTGGTCTATCCCATGTCAATCACTGTGACAGTAGTTTTCTCAGCAGTCTAGTGGATATAGCATGATTGTAGCTTATTCTTCGTGGACACACTTGATCAGGGCCTTGGCCATTAGTCCTCTTTAGAGCCCAGTGTGATGGAGAGGTAGAGGAAATGTAAGTACTAGGTAGATAGATAGATAAATAATATTAGATAGATAGATAGATAGATCGATAGTTAGACAGACAGACACACAGACAGACATACACACAGGCAGACACACAGACATACAGACAGAAAGGCAGACACACAGACAGACAGATAGGTAGATAGACAGATAGATAGACATTAGATAGATATTAGTACTGTTACTTGTCGTGTATTATAATAGTTTGTGCCTGTGCCAAGCATGGGAGAGGTGAAACCAAGAAAATAGTCAGGGACTCATTTGTTTTGGATCATAAACAATTATTTCTAGCTTTAGGCACACAAAGTTTAAAATATCTTCAAATAATAAAATTCTCAGCTAAAACAGGTGGGCTTAGTGTGTGCATTGAACTTACTGACTGGCATGCTGTAAAGCACTCTTTTCAATTGTCTTGACTCTGCGGCAATTATGGAATCCCCTTTAATGCTATACCGTATAAAAGATGTGGCTACATGTCAGTGAATTATAGATGGTTCGGAGTATAAGAGGTGGAAAATATTTCTTCAAAGAGAGCACTACCTCACATGTGCGGGAGAGTTAGTGTTTATTCCAAGAGAAATTGTCATCCACAAACACTGTCTCTCAGAAAATTATAATCAGATGCAAATTTCAGAATACGGTCATTTTTCTCTTTAATTGGAGGCGTCTAATTGTCTGCATCAATAATTGCAAATTCAAGTTTTATGTTGGGTTCATCAGATTGAAGGTAAGAGATAAAAGAATGGCATACTGTGGAGTCAATGTTGACAAAGAAATTATTCAATTCATCTGCAAAATGTGCATTATCAGTCTTGAAACCATTGGCATCTTCAAAATGCTTTCTTTTGAATGTAAGAACTTGTGTCTTAAAAACAAATTCTTTAACTTTAGCAGTGTTACAGTCACTGTGTGCAGTGTAATACCAGCGTGGATTAGCTGACGTGTTTAGGTTGACCTCTGTGGGTGCAGTACCATGTATGTTGCCCAACTGACTGTTAATTCTAATTTTTCTCGTCGTGATTTTGTTTAGATGTAAAACAGAGCTCCTGTTCATTGATTTAAGTTGAACTAAAAAACACATTTTGCGAAGCATCTCAATCTCAACAGTGGCCACTTAGCGTAAATAACTCCCTGGAAAAACTGGTGTAAACATTTACTGTTAAAAGCTTTTTAAAGCCCCCATGTCGAACTTTTGAATGCACCTTGTAGTGTATTACTAATAATTACTAAGAAAAGAGTAATAAATATTTCTACTTAACTAAAAAGCACATGATCCCCCAGAAGCTCCGCTACCAGAGACTTCTCGTGGTGATCTCACAAACTAGTGCCAACAGTTCATTTACATATAAATGTCCCGGCAACAATCGCTGAACACTGACGCCGGCGACGTGACAGACTATGTTCACAATTGTCTATTCTTTACAATCAACCAAACCACTCTAAGGATGGTTGTGAAAATTGGCATATATGTCCTTAGTGTAAAGAGCACAGTTGGTGATGATTTTTCAACTACTGTGATGTCTCCTAGTGGCAGTTTTGTTTTTTTTTGTGCCCATAGCTGTATCTCTTAAGCCCTCTTCTGGATCTTTATCAAGTTTAGCGAGTTAGTGTATCTATATGAAGGATGACAACGAATGACGACTTTCAGATGGATCGATGAACACTGTGCCCCCGTGTTGCTCTTGTCCATTTCATTTACAAAACCCCAGTAAAGCTAAATGGAGGATTTGGGAGTGAGAGGATGTTAATAGAAAGTTTGTCAAGGGCCAGTAAAAATGGGATGTTTGGCATAGTTGGCCCACCTGCCGCAGTTTGATCCTCCTGGCATAAATAATGTATTGGGTGATAAATATTTCCCGGAAAGTTTGACCAATAACCAGTGGCAATAACCCTTGAACAAGACTGCTTCTTCTTACAGCAGACATCAAATTTGATGATTGGGCAAAATCATGTGTCCAAGATTCACATGAAATTGGAAAATATGTGACTTTCAGTTAAATTTTAGGGGCCACCATCAATATAAGTGATAATTTCAAAATTTGACTTTCATGTACCTTTAGTTAGCATTTAAAGAGGCATGGAATGTGAAAGCTTGTCAAAAATATCTTATGAACAATTCCTGGTGAAAGTACCATCTCGCAACGTCTTGTGAGGAAATTTCCAGAAAAAAATCGCAAAATTCACAATTTTTGAAATATGCACGGGAAATTTACCAAAGAATTTCTAATCTACCTCCCACTTATGATAAATGCGCTCACAGTCAGTTGCTTGAATTTGTTTGAAGTAAAAGGTCACATTTTCCATAAAAGGGATATGTGATACGTCTATGTCTTGCCATACCAAATAATGAGATGTGCTTTGCCTTGTGGGAGAAAAATCGACGAAGTGGCGAGCATTTTACAGAATCTTTTTTGAGATTTGAAACTAAAAGAAAATGTTTTGATATGAACAGAAATTACAAAATTTTACGAACAAGCCCTAAAAGTATCTGGTGAGCAGGTTGAATTATGTTTCTGTGGCAGAGAACCACTTTCAATAAAAGTGCAAATGAGTCTGTTGATCGCATTCCAAGCCACTTAAAAAGCAATAACAGCATAAGCACATTTTATCCATTCAAGCGAGTTTGTTCCAAGTCGGAGATCAAGTTTTTTCGTTGATGAATAATAGAAGTTTATCGGAAAGATCTTCAACAATTTTCTGCGTCAGATGGATGCACTTGTACTGTCCTCTGCCAACATCTGAGCCAGTGTCTCAAAAATGAGATCAAACATGAACACTGTGTCTGGATTAACTTCTTCGTCCATGTTTTATTTACAGTTACTATTTGTTCAGGGTAATGCTCTGGGTAATCAGGGCCTGGTGGACACTAAGCCAAATACAATATAATTTGGGCATTTGAAAGCGAAATTCTTGTAAACATTCAGGTGCATTGAACCAAATAGATACACTAGGTATGTGTTGTAACAGTTTGTAAAGTGGTGAGGATTGTTTTTCAGGAGAACAATCAACTAAAGGATGGTAACGTGGATCTTACTCATGAGAACCAGAGGTTACGGGTGGAAATAGCCAATAGATCTCCACAAAGGTAAAGCTTGCATTACGACAGCTGTAGTACAGCCGCTGTATACCTGTCAACACATTTTGGTCTGAGCCCTTGACCTCGAAACTTTACTGGAGATGACTGGCTAGAAAGTTGAGGAATTTGAGAGAAATTGGAAATCATTTTCTGGAAGCACGGCACCTGATTCATCAATTTTTAAGTGATGTCTGAAGTAAAATTTGGTGATCTCGTAACCTGAACTTGATTTGTGTCAAATTCTTCCAATTTATTGATGATGAATGATGCTTACATGGTGCTGGTCACAGAGTTCATGTCAATTGTGAATCAAGGAAGCCTCCTTCAATATGTTAGATTATCTACCACTTTCTGAGAAGTTAAAGCATGTGAGGTGTTGCCTCTATTTGACAACAGCAGCACTAGATAATGTTTTCAGTGATAATTTGGTACTGCGATGATAATATTAAAGATACTTTTTTCTGTTAAAAATTTTGTAACGGAATATGTCCACAAAGCAATCTAGTGGAAACTTGTTGCCAAATGATGCTATTTTCATCACATTATCGAATATTTCTAAAATTAGCACAACTGAATTAAACAAAGAGCTTTCAAATTATTTCCGATGGTATACTAACAAAATGACCTTTACTTTTTGCACCGTCACTCCGTAAAATACACAAAAGCATGCAGGACTAATAGTTTACAAAATGCCTCTAGTCTAGTGATAGCTCTCTATAGTTGAAACTCTTTCTGTGTTATAAACTGGTGAAAATAGCGTGCCATACTCTCTAAATCATTTCCTTTCTTGGATGCTCTTCTGTACAAAGGTAGCGGCTCTACATTTTCATGTTGTAGAATTTGTATATTTTGTTGAAAGCTGCAATAAACTTGTCATTTGTCAATAAATGATTTAGACCACTAATTGTTTGAAACTGGCCTCATCTTGTTCCTTATTCTGTTTAAAACTGGCTTCAAGACTGAAAAAGAACTGACATTTTATTATTGCGCTTGTAAGGACAAGCCGAGTGAAGCGTATTTCTTGAGCCTGGTCTTGAGCAATAATAAACTATCAGTCCTTTCCAAATTCTGAAATAATTCTAAAATGAATAAGATCCCTGCCACATCAAGATAGATCCCAATATGTTTTCAAGAACTTCGTGGCAAGGTGTTGAGACCAAATGGAAACCGAGTTAACGTTGGAGATGCTTGTTGCACTGTAAGAACCTTATGGACGATGTTGCATTGGATGCGTGTTAGTGTGTTTGACCAAAATTGCATGGATTCACCTATCTCCAGTCCATTTCATCTAGATTTTAGAACAGGCTCGGACGTTTGGTTTGGTGTGACATAGCTTTAAGGAACAATATATGACCAGTTTTTATGGTTGTTTTAAATTTTTTGACAGAAGTCATGTATTTAGAATCTTTAACAAATTGTACAGGGTGTATTGATATCAGGAGATTGAACAGAATGTTCTGTGTTGTAGATATGGTCGCTACACGATGGCCGCTCTGCAGACTAAGGTGGATAGTTACGAAAAGGACATTAAGAAGTTACAGCGTGCACTGGAGCGCAGTGACGAGTACGTAGAGGAACTCCAGGAGGAGAATGAACGACTGAAGAGGGGGGAGGTGGTGACACCTAAGGACAGGACGGAACATAACAGGAAACAAGATTTGGAGCTATCTTGTGACCAGTCGCCGATCAGAAAAGATGTAGTTGATTCTTCTGGTGTTAAACGGAAGCTTGACTTGGACAATCCAACATTTGAAGCAGATGGAAAGATTATGTCACCATCAAAAAGAAGCAATGTATCTTTTGATCTTGAATTCCCGAGTCCTTCAACTCCAACCCAACGCATCAATAAGATGTCTATAGAGGGTACACCTGACGCTCATAAATCCAGCCCATCAGACCAAACGAGGAAAGAATCTCATGTACCGATTCTAGTTGCCTGTCCCATCAAGAACAATGCAAGTAATGTACCTAGCGAAACACCTGAATCACTGCCAAAACCACATACAAACTTGGAAAATTGTTACCCTTGTGTGACAGATGAGGGAAACACCACTACTGCCATACATAATGAGCTGCAGACGTTAGACATTTCAATAACTCCAGAAATAAGTGAGTGTATGAAACTGTTCAATAGAGCTGAAAAGAACATATCGGCTAATGATGCTAAATGGAGAAATAACTCAAGAGCTGCAAAATTTCAGGGCAAGTCTGCCCAGAATGACTCGTGGACTAGAAGCTGTGACAACGTTAATGACAAGTGGCAATGGGCCTCTGACCCCTCGTCACGAGAGATGGGGGAAAGCGGCGGAATCTCAAGTCGTCCACATATGCCGGAGTTCAATCATGTGCTTAAGAATTCGGAGAAGCCAAAAAGTCAAAGGCGTTTGGATAATTTGAAGACAATCAAAGAAAGGTCTAGGCGCTCAGCTAAGTCTTCTTCAAATTTCAATTTTGGTTTTACAGATGTTTTGGAAAACAGCAAGACATTCACTTCCACATCGTGTAAGACGGAACATTCCAATCTGAGTATGCTCAACTATTCGTGTTCATCTCAAGTAATCGATGGTGTTGCGCATGACACTTCTACTCAGGAGTTTGAAGATTGCGTGAAACATCTGGGAGAGGCCAAGAGAAAAGTCGCCGCACGCAAGGAATCTATGGCCTACTTTGAATCTGTTCTGAATTATGACGGTCAGACAGACAGAGATTCACAAGCTTACTACAAGCATGCTGTCAGTGATCAATGCGAGGACACTGATGTGGCTAGGTTCCAGAAGGTAATTGAGGACTCTAAGTCACTCATGGGACAGTGTAGGAGACCATCATCAGCCTTTGATGTTCCAGTCTCCATGTATAAGCGTGATTCGAGTAGTAAACGACCAAATTCTGCGCCTGAAAACTTTGCCGCCCCTCCTAATCAACAGTTCTGGCAATCAAAACCAAGGATTATTTTCCCTGACACGACTTACAATACTGGTTTAAGGTCATTAGTTGGTGCTGGTCAACAACACATAGGGTCATTCCTGTCAGATTATGCTGTCCGGCCACAATCACATTCACATATTCCTGGTCACATGTCAGGTAGTGTTGGCAGTGTTGGTGTTGCCGAGGCCAGCAGTTCTGGGTCATCTCAAGCTTGTGATCAGATCCAGTCACAATTCAAATCCAAATTAGTCAACACGAATACAAGTGCAAATAGATTTGCTCAAAAGTCTTTTTACAACTTCAGACAACCAGTAAATGTACCTGACACTAGGGCTTACCAGTCTGGTGGACCCCCACCAACCTAAGGCGTTGTAATTGTTCAATAACTCAGCTACCCTAAATTTTCTGTTCATAAAATGTTTGCTCTTGATTAGCTTTGAACACATGGCCGACTTTGAGCACGACTCACTTTCCTGTCTCAGTGGAAATGGTATTTGCATTTGTCTGACAAACAGATTTATAAAGTATTAACTGGTTAGTTACTTTTTTCACAGCAATAAAATTCTCTTCTCATCGCAGATAAAATGTCTGAAACATCATTTGCTGACAAATGCAGTTGTCAGTTTCAACTTACGGATTCTTATTTTCCACTTGAAGCACTTAATGTCATTGTTAACAGGTGTGTATCTGCAATCATGATAATTGTCGAGATGCTTCACATGAGGAATAGTGAGTGAGTGAGCAAGCAAATCATTGGTGCATCCAAACATGCTTGCCAGTCTTTCTCACTGTTCAGGCACTGTACCCACCATAACTAGTGTAATGCAAGGCATGTATGTTTTTAAAATGGTTGTAAACCATGCATTTTGTTCTAAGAAGCGCATCGATTTAGAACTCGTACCACTATAAAATTGGTCCGTACTTATTTCTTACTCAAATGTGATTTCTGGGTATGACAATATTTTGCTATCCCTAGAGACCATAGCGTAACAAGCCACCTTGTTGAGCCTAGTCTTGAGAGTTGGTCGTCGGTTATTGTAAAGCTCTTAAACCACTTCCAATTTGAGACCAACGTCACAAGAGTTAGTATTTAGGTTGTTTTTGTGAAGAAGGTATAGTTATAGTCTATTTTTATTCAGTAGTTGAGGTGTGTGTTATGTAGACTTCTGGAGATCCTGCAATTTGAACAGCAGCTGCAATAATTTGATTTTGATTTCAAGTGATATGTGATAAGTGTTGGAAGAGGTGGGCCACTGCTTGCTGGAGGTCCAGTGGAATGGCCTTGTTACAGAGTTGGGACATGTTGAACATAGCATATATACCAGAGGCTTAACACGCAGTGCACAGACTAAAGTGTTGAAAGTGTTTGGATTGTTCAAATGGCAGGCAAGGAAGGTGCAAGCATAAACATCATTTCTGCCCTTTTATCGTTTAAAAGATGAATCTCTCCTGTATAAAGTGGATAGAGTATGTTGGTCAGGCACAATTTAAGTTCAGGGATGTGATGAAATTTCAATGTCTAATGTTAATGTTGCAAAATGTATTATCACTTATTAACTGTTGTGAATCGGTTTTGTGTTTTTCAAATAGTGACTAATTTGAATGGAAAGATAGGGTATTTTTTACTCACTGATTATTCCAACCTGTTCGCTTACTAAGTACTCGCTGTCATTGTTTTCTTGTTACCACTTTATGTCAATGAAATGTACATCATCAACGTATAAAGCCTACACCACATTATTTATTGCATGTTATAAAAGATAAAGTGTTATTGCACATCTGTCAGTAATCTTCAATCTTATACTTAATATTTACTGTGTACTCTATCTTACTTTACACAAGGAACTGGCCTTTAACTTATTCTTTAAAGCCCCACACAACACTGATTAGATGAAGCAGGAGTCACAAACTTCAAAACAGAACAAAACCAAGCAAGCAGCAGTAAATGTTCTTGTGGTGAATCAATCAGTGGACTCGGTTTGATCATTTGTAATATCACTAACTGTGCGTATTAAAGAAACAACCTTCCACACCAAAACAATGGCGGCATTGCATGGGGCTTTAAATGAAGTGCATATATGCAAAGCAAACTCACTGGAACCTCTGCTGCTCTGTGTCTTCATCCATAAATACGGGTTTGCAGAAGCCAGTCATGTTTTAAATGAATGTAGAAATTTGAATCAGTATCTGGGCTTATAACACCTAGCCTTGTATGTAACAGCAGCTGATAATAATACTAAAACAACCAGCGGGGATAGCACCGTGTGGAATGTTCATGACCATTAGCAGGGTGACCCAAAAACCAAACCGGCATCAATATGAAACCCTCCATAAATCCATTTTTGAAATTTGGTAGACTTAAACATCAGTCTATAGAATTTCCACACTTTTTAACTACGAAATAAAGCACAGAACTCCTTTGTTAATGCTTTCTGAAACTTTATGAATAAATTTGGGGGCTAATTTTTAGGTCAATCACTTTTTGTACTGTGACTGTCATGATCAAGACAAACTAGAATACATAAATATCCAATGATGAAGTGTTGAACCAAAAGTTTCTTGTGTCACTTTAACGGATGGAACCATCGGACCACCTTAATTCCAGTCTCCACAACGATGACAATCATGGGTCCCTCACCATCGTCACCTATGTCCATGTAAACACCTCGGCTGGAACTCTCCTCAATATGAATCACTGCATGGGGGTTGCCAAGGAAACTAGTCATGTAATCAGACTTGTCAGGCATGTAGTAAACATTGATCTGACCTGAAACACAGAGATTGTGACGGGAATTAGCTATAATAAAGATTGAAATAGGCCGACCTTAAAGGTGGCCGTAATTAAAGCTTTGCTGGTACAATATCTGGGTCAGAATTAATTTACAAATGAATTCCTGATGATGGAATTATGAAGTTTATAAATATCAAAATAATACTTGAATATTTTAAAAATATATGGCATAAAGGCAAAAACAAATAATTCAGTATTGTCAACTAGAGGTAAAATTTATCTGAATTTGATCACTCCAATCCTGTCAAGAAGACTGAAATACAGTCTAACTACAGTTTTTGGCTACATCCAAAATCATTTTGAGATATCGAAAAATTGCAGAACACGAAAGTCAGCAACTCAAAAGACAATCATTATCATAATAACACTACCTGACAAAAATGCTACTGCCAACAGAGGTCCCCACAATGCAAGCTTCGTGGGTTTACTTCCCACTTGAATCATAGTGTTCCAGCTGGCCCATGTACAGCCATCATCTATACTGGCATGGATGAAGCCATTATCTGCACAGATAAATAACTCATTTTTTCAGCCCCCGCTTTTGTAACCCACATCACATGAGTACAACTAGTAAGACTACTAAAGGGAAACATCAGTGCTACTTGGTTTGCCTGGCATGAAGCCAACAAAAATGACGTACTAACCAAGTAAAAATTCTTCAATTTCGTACACAATATGGCGGACAGGTGGAATTTCATTTTGTCAAATTTATCACGAAATATATTTTTTCATAAAAATTTGCTTTTAGCATGGTGTACCATTTATTGGTAAAATTATGAGCAATTGCAACAATGTGGTAAGCCTCTGAAAAAACAGAAATATGGTAACTTTAGCCATTATTTTTGTCCCAAATTGAAGAGTTATTACANCTAGTTTCTTAGAGTGACTATTGTTAACAGTTTAATTTAGATTCGGTTTTATATAATATTGTCATGTATTTAGAGTATTTTGTGTATTTTCATAGATTTACAGTTCTCACACGGTTCTCACAAGGATTCAAAGTTTTCACTGAGGTTCCAAGTGGAATTAGTAAATAAAATCATCCCGTCAAACTCGGACTTTGATTTTGTCTGTCCAACGCAGAACATTACAATCACACCATGTCTTTTTACATAGTACACTGTAAACAGGTCTTTTCACAAAGTCAACATGTTCCCCTATTCCACCCCCTGCAAAGAAATACCTCCTCACACACCACACACACAGCTACTGTAGGCGGTGATATGAGTCACCAGTTCCACGTGATCAGCCCAACAATTATATTCTGAAAATCTCTCATAACTGTTCCTATGATGTGTATCAATTAAGGAAGTGATTTAAACCGTCCAACAAAGGGTCGCATCTTGATTATGCATTCATGTCCATTGAGGAAACATGAATGACTTACACAGACTGTATTCAGTTGTGAGTAGGACAATATTTCTCAACGTAAGACAATGCTATTGAATACAATGCATGAAGGTCATTCACGTTTCCTCAGTTGCAGAGACTGCAGAATCAGTCAACGTCACTTTCTATTGTTCCATAGACATTAAACATATTGTGGAATAGTAATTAACACAGAAAAAATGTATCACCAAGACAACAATAGACATGTTTACTAAACGTAATATCAAAAGTGGTTTCTTTCACTTTAAAATCTCAGCATCAACATGAAGGCAAACAGTGTGGTTACATTTCATAATACACAATCTCGTCATTAATATTAAAATAGGATTGTTGAGCAACGTTGCTATAAGGTCATATACCTCGCCATTGAAGAAATTGTTTAATTTTTTCATTAGACAATACACTGCCGCAAAATTGGTATCAACTTGTTCCTCAATCACTCCAGATAAGAAGTTTGTGATTTCTGGGTTAAGAGTACTGCTTGATAATCATACTCGACACATAAATGACCCATTTTCAAAAGACAATTTAGTGCACCTGATCTCATGCAACCAATAACATCCAGGAATCATGTCTATTATGTAGATAGTTTACTTGCACATTATGTATGCCTCCAGCTTTTTATGCATTAAAATATCTATACACTCCTCTCTAGCTGGGGCAACTTAAAATGACCAGTTTCATAACAGTGAATCCCCTGAGTGCTAAGAAGATAATTCTTGGACTGAAGCCTTGTCTATAATTATCGCTATAAATTTCAGTTTCAAAAACTAATCACCAAAGATAAGTTTCCTGATCTTACAGACCCCAGAGAAACATTTACACTTCATCACAAACAACACAGCTGATATATTTCAAACAGAAGGCAAACAACTGGGAAGCAGTCTGTAAATGTTAGACACGAGCGACATAGACAATAGGGAAGCAGTCTGTAAATGCAAGACATGCGACGCAGACAATAGGGAAGCAGTTTGTAAATGCAAGACACGCGCGACACAGACAATAGAGAAGCAGTCTGTAAATGCATGACCCTCGCCAGGCACTTGTGGCAAGAAATCTTTATTTATGGAACCAAAACAGAAACCTTTCCTATACATTTCAGCCTCATCGACAAATCCTTTCATTGGCCGCCATTTTGCTAGGTGTACACTAGTATAGTCCTGATCTGAGTGTACTCATGAACTTTAGTCTTTCACTCACGTTTTTGCCAGATAATTCGTGATTTTTCAGGAGTGTCTGACAGTTATGGAATGCACCCCTGCTATCATCTACATGACTTGGTATTCATGACCACATTCGTTCATTGTTATATAATGAATGAATGGTAGAACACTCTTAAATGTCAAAATTATTTAGCAATACAAATGTAATGAAATTTTTAGTATTATTGTTAAACTTAAGCGGTACTAGAAGATATTGTGCCAAGCTTCTACTCACTTAACGTGGGAATTTGTTGAAGAAATTTCCAGCCAGAATATATCAGATTCTCGCCAAAATGAGATTGATATTGAGATATCCTTTTGTCTGCCAAAACTTTGACGCATTTCAGCGTTGTGCAGTTTGACAATTATAATATGTGTATAGCCTGCACTCAAGCATAAATCTGATGGTAGTGCGTACCTGTCAAACAGAGTGCAACGCCAGCCTTATACACAATATCTTCCACATATTTTTCCTCGATGTGACTCATCAGGAACTGAACATTCTCTTCACCCATGGTTGGGCGTGAATGACCCTTCTGTGAGACTGGATGAATCATCAGCAACTGATCAATTCCTCCACACAAGACCTAAGGAGAAAGAAAACATGGACTTCGCAAACTGAGTAAAAAAACATAGGCAGAATTAGAGGGCCTCACGGACCTGGACCCTGCAGACATGACCTGCAATGAAAAATTGTTTTGGCAATTTGAGCCTCTACTGCTTTCAGAAAATCTTACATTCGACATGGAATAAAAGTTACCTGTTTTAGAGTTAGCATTTGCATCCTAACATGTCTAAACGGAATAAAAATGCAATTTTATGCAAATGGTGTGTAAGTTGGTCATGTTTTAGAGTACATTTTGTGACAGAAATGGTCTGACACATATCACAGACACCTGGCCAGTCAGTAACATTCCAAGAATTAAACAAGAATCCTCGGCAGGGTGGTACCTTATCCTCCCATATCTGAGACTGTGAACAGCCCCAGTCATAGTTGAGGACAGTTCTGAGATGGGTCAGCAAAAACTGACCACTTTTGTTCTGGACAGCAGTCAGTAGTTCACACTGGTCAGCTCCATATCTGTTGTTCTCTATCATCACTGTATGACCCCATGAGCTAGGATAAGAAAAAGAAAATACTTGACTGCACTACTGATTCTGCAGCAAATGACCGGACATGCACATCACTACCATACATGTCGACACACAACACACAAGATTTTACAAACATTTTGTATTTTGCAGTAAGATGATTGTGGAATGTAAACGCACCACAAGATCTGTATGACAGGGGGCGCTCCACACCAGGAAAATTTGAGAATAAAGTGTGCTTAATTGCCAAGAATTACTATTCATCTTACAAGATGTGGTAGCACAGACTTGCTGCTAAAATCTTACCCTAGAATTAAAATGAAAAAGTACAGCATTTTAAACACTAATAAAGTGACCCATGCATTTAAAATTATCTGTAAGATTTGTTTCTTTAAAAGCTAATACAGTTCATAAGACTTACAATGGGTAAACCATAAGAGTTGACTTATAAATTACTATCAGTGATATCAGGAAAGTATTCATTAAATAGCATCAAAACTGTTATTATTAATGTCATGAATTCGCAATAAAAATTTATTCACTTAGTGGACTAATATAGACCTTTTTAATTAAAAAATCAGAAATTTCCACTATTTACAGCTCCTGTTTCCTTACATTTTCAAAAAAATGCATTTTCAAACATCAATGTCACTTGTTTCAAACAAGAGCAATGCAACATGCTGAAATTTGACCCTGATTGTACTGCAAACACTATGATTATACTGGTGTTAATTTGTACAATGTGTGAGGAGTACACTGATACTGGTCTTTATGCTATTTGTGTACATTAGCAGATGGCACTTGAGGTCAGGACAGTGATGACATAATTTGTTTACATGACTGGTGTTCTCCAGTTCAGTGACTTTACCAGATGTAGATGGTTGTGAGGGTGAGATAACATCTAACTTCATTGTTAACTGCCAAGCACATTCTATTGTCTATTATGACAACAGGCAGGCCAATTATCTACCAGGCTTATTACAGGCCACCTGTGAACACAGTCAAACCAAAAGTGTTCCGAAAGAATAGATTGTTGTAACTTCGGTTGTAGTTGGGCAATTTTGGAGACTCAAAAACTAAACATGATCAGCATTTGACGAGGAATTCAGAAAAGCTAAGTTCAAATATGTTATAATTTAACTTTTGTTTTTAGCAGCACAGCCCAGTCAGGCTATACCATGAATCTTATTGGAGATTAGAGCAATTATCGATCAAAAGAGAGTTGGCCCTCCAACCCTAACTGCCAGAATGGAGTTAATCAGTCATGCAAGATAATGCCTACAGAGGTCATCTTCCCAATTAACTTGTTGTTGGGCTATAGAATCAAACAAGTTGGGAGCAATGGGAAAATGCCATAATGACAATAGAATAGCAGGGAACATCCTAGATCCTGATATGTTAGTGATTAATATAGTTTGGAACATTATATATCTTAGTATACTTTGTAGATTGATTGTGTACATTCCGTAAAGTTTTATATGATGTACTTGAATTGGTGAAGAGTTCCAGAACTTTGTAAAAGACTATAAATACCAAGACATTGGTTAGATGAGTTCAGTTGGAGTTGAAAGCGAGTGACAGTTTACATCAACTGAAGATAGTTAATTTGTAGTAATGAGAATCAGCAGCTACTGTAAAGCGTTAGTCAGAGAGCCAGCTACAGAGACAGCAGTTATTGAATCAACAGTTGTTGGAAGTGCCTCAGAAGTTCGTCACAAGTCAAGGCTTCGTAGCACTGGCTGGAGCATAGCACAGATACTACGTTGGACGTTTTGTTTGAGTAGACTTGTGAACATACAGTCGAGATTTAAGTGATAACTCAAACCAGTCTTCATTCAGTCTATCGTTGCACCAAAAGCCATAATTAGCACTAGACAGTGACAACCAGTGCCCACTCATCTACAGGAACGTGACACCAAGTAATATACCATAGCACCATATGAAATAAACAGGCCACTAGAGGACACAATACAAGTCAAATGCATTTGAAATACAGCAAGTTACCTTGCCTCTTCGACAGAAACTTAGTTGCCCAATTCTATGAACATCAAGGAAATTGGTAGACATGGAGCTATACACAAATTAAAAGTGCACAGTTTATTCATAATTAATATACCTGGTATCTATAATAAAAAAATTTATGCAAATTTCAAGAAAAACATCATGGACCGTTTTATATAGAGAGACCAAATCAAAATATTGAAATTGTCACTAAGGTAACTGAATCTGCATGAAAAGACAAACAACATTTGGCATGATAGTTATATAAAAAGACAGATATGTCGTGTGACAAAGAAGTAGAAATTGTGTCTAGTGTTCCAATATGCTTAATGCCATCCACAAAATGTAACAGTTTCCACAGAAACCATAGTGAGTTTTCTTAGTATTAACCTTCTGAAACAGCAAAGTTGATTCAACTACTATATAACTTAAATTCAATCAAAAAAACAAGTTTTGACTTACATCGCTATCAATTATTAGTTGAGAAGAAGGTAAAAATTAACTTACTAAGAATTTTTTGATGTTGACGACTCAGATGTTTCCACCAAGGTCTCTTTCCTTAAGTGGATTATCTGCAATTTGTTGACCCAGATCTAGAATGTGGTCGCATACCCAGGGGCGCTGTAGACCTTGCAGGTCTAACTTCATCCGCTGTCTGTTCTTATAAAGATGGTTTTGATTTGTTGAGAGAATCAATGTTCCTCTCTGGCTAGAACGTAGTACTACACATTACCCCTATTCACAGTATGGTCAGTGCTGAGGGTGTAATCAGCAATGCCAGTGGATTTGTCCACCTTGAAGTGTTCCATAATTCTAGACCCCAGAGAGCATTTAGTTTCTCCTATATAGGTACGGGAGAGGCCCTCTTTGCAAGAGGGCTCGTATATCAAGGCTCACTTTTTGTCTGGGATCCTTGTGGTGAACCAGGTTTTTCCAGATGGTGTTAATGGGCTTGGTACCTAACCCATGCAATTTATACGTGCGCGTGTGCATGTGTATGCGTTCAAGCTGCTCAAAATGGTCCGAATCATCAACCATTATGAAATTCGTATTAAGTGAATTTTTTTACCTTCTCAACATCATCACGAACTATGCAAAATATTTGTTTTAACAAATTATTAGTTGGTCTTAAATTATTCCTCATTCAAATTAAAGATGATTTCAAGGCTTTGAATGACTCACCACGCCCATAAAGTTTAAGGTTAGGACCAGAACTGAAATTTTATGAGCTTGTTCTGAAGAAACACACTTCTTGCAGAGCAAGGAGATGAAGAAAAAAGATAAAGTGTTTTATAACAGTTGTAGGTGATTTAACTCTAGTCACTTTAAAATGTAGCTCATACAGTATTATTTAAATGGATTTAGAGACCTTTTTAAAGTTACAGTCACTGGTCACGACTTCATATTAGGTAAGCACTTTCTCTTCACATTGCATATGGCAAAGGAGATACTCTGATAATATGACCAGTCCATTCTGTGACTTATTGCAGCTGACAAGAGGTTTTGAGCAATTGAAGTTTGGTCTTTTGTCTGCTCATAAATGATTTACAGATCAGCACTACCAGACATCACAGAAATGTATCACAACAATATGATGTGAACTGTAAGCATAATTATAAAGTCTATGTGTCTTACTCTAAAGAGCCGACGTAGCCAAGGTCTGCAGACTCTGTCGTTGAACCATCATGTAAGCTCGTCACTTTCACGGTTCCCCACACTGTAGAGGACAGGATGTGGTCGTAACATGGCAACGAGTTAATGTAGCCTACTCCGTTACCTGAAGAGTTAGCATACATTAGATGTATTTCCTCAAACAATCATTTACATTTATTAGATGCTGTTTTCGGTAACATGAGTTAGAAGTTCAAATCAAAGACATTAAGAGAGCTCAGTGTCATAAAGAGTATAAACAAGCTTAACCATTTCAACAGATGTCATTGTTTAAGCCAGAAGGTAAAACGTATTTATTATAAGGTTATAAAAAAAATAATTGCAGACAATCTGATACACATTGTACCAGACGTGCACAGGCCACGCATGTGGGCCCATCGCACTGCCCACCTGGAACTATTTTTGTGCTTTTTATACAGTTAAAACCAAACTGAGGCGCTAGAAACCTGACTCAAGGTCTAGCAGTGTGGCCCAGTGGGACTCAAACCCACGACCTCGAGTAAAGAAGGCGGGCACCTATCACACTAGGCCACACTGTCTCTACGGTTTTGTACAGTAGATGTTATTTTTAAGTAAATATGAAGCTATTTGTTATGAAACATTGAAGAAGTTCAAATAAAAGACATAAAGATCCCAGGTGTTACCAATTAAATATTAATTAATTACACAAGAAGTGTCCGCTGAGGGCTATAGACACAGACTAATTACAGTGAAGATATTTCGAGCAACGGTTTATAGACAGGGTCTAGTATCACAGCAACAAAACTGTAAAGAGGTGACAGATGTTTTATCTGTTTTTGGTAGTAAACTGCAAGATGAAAAGCATTACTCTGCACTTTGTTAACATCCCAGTGTTGCAGCTTGTGAATTTTCTACATTCCAACCTTAACTGGCATAACTTGAGCCATAATTTTTATGCCAATGATAAACGTGGGTTATGATCCACACACACTTTGTTTCCATTTACAGTGCTTCAGTATCTCATAAAGGTTATCCACAAAGGAACAAGGACTGATGAGGTGTAATTGAAATCATTTACCAGTAAGTGATTTTGTCTTAAAAATTAAGAGGCAATTTGACAAGATGAAAGGCACATATAAATCAGATCAGCTTAGTGTGGTAAAAATCTGACCAAATGAAGAACTCATTCTCAAGTAATATTCACCACACTGTAATGCTAATATAGGCTGCATGGATGTGAGATAACAGTCCTGAGATTTTTGGCCATCCTACCACCAGGTGACTGCGTAGTTGTCTGCTTTGATGCCCCCATTTCTCACAGTTCATTGTGTGTTCACCATTTCCTTATAGCAGTGAAAAAGTCAACAAGAGTACCTGTACAGGAAAGTCAAATCACATGATCCAGACAAGTGTTATGTAAGGTGAGTCTCTGGTGAGTTTGGTGAGTTCATGTAATATATCACACAAGATAAAGCCTATGTTTGCTAGTATACGCACCTAAACTTACAGATGAATACAAACAATAAGGCTTACCAATGAAGCAATTGGTCAGTGAAAGTGGAGTGCTAAATTATGGTAGAAAACTAAATCAACTTACTGTTTATTTTTCCAAAAGACAACATTTTACACCACAAGTGTCTGGCTTTGCAAGATGCGCTCTAGCACAGCTAACCAATACTCACCTAGCCTCATCAACATAATGTCTGTGACATCCACATTGTGTATGATATTGACAGGAAACTGATGGTCCTCCACCCCAGTAAGACTGTCCAGGAAAGTCACATGACCATCCTGACAACCAACCACCAAGTGACCACCTGAAGCAAACACAGCAATCAAGGAACAATTTTTTTTTAATTTGATATTAGAAATAGCTTTTCAAACAATTCTAAGCCGACTAGCAAAGCCTAGTGACTTTGAGTAACAAAATCAATGTGGATAGATTCAGATGCTGTAAAACAAACTCAAGAATAACTAACATGACTCATCGGTGGCACAGAATGCGTCTTATCCATCCAAAAATAAAAAGCTCTTGCTGTCTAACAGAAGCCTATATTTCTTGAAATTTCGTAAAGGAACTCAGTAATTGAAATACTGCTGCACACACAAAAAAACAAAACTGCCACTAAGGTACACCATAGAAGACAGATCTGTCTAAAAATTAATCAGTCCTGGTATTTTCAACAGGGTGTACCCATTTCCATAATGATCTTAAGAGCGGTTTGGAATTTAGATAGAGAGGTGGGTATAAACAATAAAAAATATCCACAACCACGGACACAAAAACAAAATTGCCACTAGGAGGTGCCACATTAGACGGACTTATCTGAAAATCAACGCCAGCTGCAGTTTTATCAGCAGAAACAAATACAGCAATTTTCATAATGATCCGTCAACAAGTTAGATAGTACATCAAAAATGGAATCCAAGTAAATTTCTAACATAGCTGAGATAATAATCTGTTCAGCAACAGTGCCGTGAACTACCAGTGCTTTCAATTTGTTTTGCATACAGCTCCCAGAACTGAACTTTCAAGTTTGATTTATTTTAGTGCAGTCTATGAACTGTCCAAACACAAAAGTCCTGGGGGCAAAAGCTAAGAGCATCAGAAATTCGTACACCTGTCACTATGAAAGTGCACCATTGCTGCATAAATTATGCAGAGTGCACGAAAAGCTGGTTACAAATGGAGATGATCACAAAGATGCATTTGGTATCACAGTGAACTTACCCAAGATCTTTGCACAATTAATATAACCTTCTACACGTCCCTCAAGGCCAGAAATCTGGATGAAGGTTTCTAATGGAACCCACTTGCCAACAAACCGTGTTCTATACCAGACACTGTACAAATGTTTCCATATTTTCCAAGGACTCTTGTCATTCTTTGATTTTTGAGCGTACACCTCCATCAACTCTGTAATATTGATGGAGTTAGTCAAGTGCAGTAATACTCCTGGGGATATCTCATTGCGACAGCAATCCCTCCACATGGGAAATCTTTCTTGAACGTTGTCGTGGAGGCTGTTCCACAGTTTGCACACCACACGGCATCGTGTGAACGTAGCCCCATCCAGAAGTTTAAAGATGTACTCCTGAATTTCAACCGGAAAACCAATCATTCTGAGAATTCATGGAGCATGCGAGCTTCTGAAATGAAAGAAACAAAAGTACGATGTATATAGTTCAAACAAGTATACTAAACTGTCATCATGTGCCAGGTAATTTACGAAACATACCTTTGATGCTATTAGAAGCCATTAAAATAAATAAGCCAGCAGACCAATTTGAGCAATTATCGACACGAGTTGATGATGCAGAGACAATATTTAAATGACTGCAGATGCATAGGTGAAGAGCTTCAATTTTAAAGGAAGATTAAATGCAATAATTCCAAGGACCTATTTTTCAGGTTCTGTTCACTGATTGCATTCCATGACGCACTTTTCCAAGTGGAACAAAGTGTATGTTACATTAATGGAGACTATATAGATGCTTGCTTGACTTCTGTATAAAAACCAACAAGTGAGCATACACCTTATAGGCAATAGTCTGACATAATGTGCCTGTATTTTAAGAACCAGTTTGATGCCTGTTATTCAGTGGAGAAAACTTGTTCTCAAAATTCAGACATGTTATATCAGACCATTGCTAACCACCTTATCAGTATGCATACACTGGGCAGTAGTCATTTACAGCAGTTCCTCTCTCATATTTTAATATGGGTTATCAAAAGAACCACTTTGATGCCTTTTATTCAGTGACGAACATAGGACCCTATAATTTATTATTAGTGATAGTAGAATTCAGTAACGCTCACAATGTTCACCATTACCAAAGGTTGTTTTTGACAATGAGCTTCATTATTGATTTGAAGACGGTTTAATAAAATAAACGGGCATGGTACATGTAAAGACAACATCAAACAAATGACTTGCGCGCAAAGCAAGTCGATTATGCATCATCAGTTGGTGGAAACAATTCCAGGCAGCGCCTCAAAATTCCGATGTCCATCCCCTCAACCTTCTCTCTGGACAGTAAACATCACATTCACGGTACAAATTCTATATCCACGCCGCTTAGTAAAGATAGACAACAGTTGTGAAATAAAGTCTAGATGAGGATCTATTACTACCAACTAAAAATTGTAACAAGAATGTAATTAAACTCTAAATAGTGACTGAGGTAATTTTTTTAGAAAATCTTAAAGTTGGGTCACAAATTTCAAGGCACATACACACCTAACAAACATTCCTAAAAACCACAATATTTTATTGTACATAGACATTCACAGGTAGTAAGCTATGGTACTTCATCACAGTAGATGGTTTGTCAAATTGAGTTTACTTGCAATTCACCTGGCCAAAGTCATTTCGAACAAAATCAACTTGAGCGTGAAAACTGCGGAGTAATCGCGAGGCCACTATGTACATGTGACAAAATGGGTATACTGACATAATCCACACGTGATGATGAAGGCCAATTTGTTTTCACAACATCAGGGTAGTCTGATCTTTAAGGTTACATAGGGCTCTAGTAACTAATGTACTAATTAGTTTTCAGAACATCACACCTAAAAATAGCTATCAGATTCTTATGAAACTGTCACATACTATGTTTAGTGCACTCTTCACAAAACACTGTTAGAATTGTTTTGGAATGTTTTACTTTTACTGAGGTTGGCTACAAAATTAGGAAGAACGTCTCAAAAATGGCATAAAAGTAAAAAATGAGATGTTTGGAAGAGTTTTAAGATTCTCCTTAGAACATTGTATATAATATCAAGTGAAATTTGGCCATGTTATTGATACGGTTGTTATGCTACAAATGAATCATTATTTTTGCTAAATTTTACAATAAGAACATGGTCATGTGACCTGATTAATAACAAGTTGGTATGAAGTTAAAAATCAAAGACTAAAGATTCTGAATTTCTATTTTCAAAAATATGGGCTTAAAATACAGGGCTAATTTCATTATTTTTCCAGATAGTGTATTTTGCTAAATGCACAGCTCATCAATAAGGCTCAACATCTTTTGCAAATAATGATATTTTTATCATGAAATCGTGATAGCTTGAGGAAAAATTACAGATAACTTACATAAAAACATAATAATTTAGTAACTCAAATAGTGTGTAACAACAAAAACACTCATTTGATTAATGGCAAGAATGTGTTCTTAAATAGCTTCCACGAGGCAGGAATATACTTTTCTGTGAAGGACCTTTTGGATTACCACAATGAAGTACTAAAATAAAGTCAGAAATAAGCTCTCAAACAGGACTTACTAATTATGCGGCCTTGAGATGATGAAGCTCAAGGCTCAAAATATTGAAACTTCTAAAAAAATGCACATGAAAGTTCAGCTCCTTTTAAAAGAAAACAACATGATTACAGGGCTAGAAAAATTTTGCTTTCCAAAATTGCCTTGCTTCTTGATGCAACATACAACAAAGTTGACACTTGTTCTCAGAAACAAATTAATCTTCTTCACAGACAATACTTACCTCATTATATTAGACCTTTTCAGTACTATATTCATTGAAAATTTTGAACAAAAATTATCATGAAAAAGATGAAATCAGTGCACGAGGACACGAGACAGTGTATCTTGAAGTGTTGTTGTTGAAACCTTTTTAAATTTTGTGAAATGACTTTTTGAAAACTTTGTGGTGTGAGGTTCAAAAATTTTAATGTTTACTAAATGCACATAATTAATTCTAGACAAAAAATATATATTTTCACGCGATACTTTGAAATTGAATTTCAGAAGATTAAATTATACTAATTTTAACTTAAAGATCAATATTTTAACATTTGTTTAAATGATTTTCAGATAAAGCCACACAGAAGTACACAACATTTAATACCTGAGTGTGTATAACTGTTAAGAAACATCCTTCACTGAATAAAAATGATAAACAATGTATGGTGCTTGTGAGTTACAAGCCAGCCAAGTGGGCGTGTCTTTTGACTTTTTAAATCAAAGGAGGGCATACGTGTACGCATGGACATTTGGGGAACTCAAATATGAAAGGTGTGCCAAAGGAAATAGGGAACTTTTCATATTGGCGCTCTTTTGAGTAATCAGAGCACAAATAAGCGATTTCCCCTCAACCCTAACTACAGATTTGGTGGACAGAAATTCAATAACGAGATAATGGTCAATCTGAAGCAAGAGGGCCCCTCCAATGCTTTGATTAGTTATTCAAAATCACTAATTTATTGGGGCTTCTTGACATGGACTGGAATCTAAATTGTTTTGTTTTACCAATCGCAGCCATATAACTTCGCAGCCATGGATTTTAATCTTCGCAGTAGGAAATGTATGGAACATGATGTAGTTCATCCATGGATATTTCAAGAGGTAAGTCTTTGTCGATAAGGCATTAGCACACCACACAATACAGCAGTGGAAATTTGCCAAAATTATGATAGAAGGAAAGGTATTAAAACACTGTTTATACCAGTGTTAGTTTAACGCTGTTTATAGCATTACAACAGCCCTGATACAGATATGTGCACATCAGTTTGATCAGTGGAGATTAAATCACAATAGACGATACATTTATTACAAGATGGCAAACTCCAGCCACTACCACAGCTATTGTACGCTACTTACATTGTGTGCTCCAGATACTAAGTAAAAAGCTAAACAATATCTGATCACAAAATGCAGACATCTAAACTTAGTCTACTACATGGTTACTAAATAGTAATGCTTGTAAACTAAAAGATAAAGCGATACTTTTAAAAGGGGTCTATGAATGCGTACAGTTTTGAGTAAACAATTTAACACTACTACGTGAAAAAAGTTCTGAATCCCACAGAATCAGATATTCCATGATCTGCATAAAAGTGTTCAGTCTCAAAACTTTGATGGAATGCAAGTTTTTTCTGCCAGCTCTTGCAATCACTTTCTTTGGTTAAATATTTTCCCTTCCCTCTGAGAGTCACATCTGGCTTCACAGTGTTTCCACCTGCTGAGATGGATGTCAGTTATTGAGTTGTGTCTGATGACACTGGAGAGTGACATTGTTCTATTGGATGTGATTTGATAAGCAGAAAATGACGCCTGTTACAACGATAAACTCCTCTATGGCTAGACTCCACCCAATACGATCGTGGTTCGTCGGCTTTTCGTAGTACTTGATCACTGATGTCCCACCCTTCAGTCATCTGGAGTCTAACAGAGTCGCCAGGGTGTAGCTCAGATGGTGATTTCACACCTATGTAATGCATTACTTTACTTTGTTGCCTGAGTAATTCAATATGCTAAGAAACTACTTCCTGATCACACTTGAGGAGAACTGTCTGAAGTGATCGCTATTTTGTGTGAGTAGGTCTTGCCAAGAGAATTTGAGTGAATGATCCCAGCACACTCTCTCTTGGAGCGTTTCGGATGTTCATCAGGTCATAAGCAGATTTAGGGGGTCCCCTTGTCTGCCAGAAAAAAAAATAAAACAGCAAGAGTGTGCGTTTATTAACAAATCCCGGCATCTAACATACAGCCGAAACAAGATGTAACAATGTGTGCAGTTTTAGTTTGTGTAGTGTGTGTATGTGTGTGTGTGGGTGGGGGGCTCAGACCCGATTGCAAGACCCCAAGTCAGACCAGACCACCGACATAGTTGCTCACCATTCCTTTTTTTTTTTTAGTCGTCCACATCTGTAGAAATTCGAGCCCTCACCCCCATATTTTAAGCCAGGAGCACCCATGCAATCGTGCTTTGCTGAGACAAAATTTTGGGCCCCCCATGATAACCTGGATCCACCACTGCAGGTTNTGTTTACTGGAAGGTACTCCACTGCCAATTGTCACAGAAAGGGTTTGGCCCCTCCTTCCTTGAGGATGCCTTGAGAACTTTATTTATCTGTCCATCATAAATTCTTTTTTGTGTTCATATCACTTGAGACAATTTTAGGATTATGAATATTCCAGTTGTTGGTTTTATAGCATGAACATTCCTGGATGGCTCATGACAGGGTCTTCATTTTATTACATTGTTGTGGAAAGTTTATGTAAAAGTTTTATTTATTATATGTCTTTCAGAAGCTTGTATTAAAATGTTCTATATATCATACTTGTCATCAATACATTTTTGAAATGATGTTTGTTTATCTTTGATTTTTACTTAATGTAATTGAGTGACAAAGTTAAGCCGGTTGCAAACAGCATGATTGTTAAAAACAATATCACAAATAATATTAATAATTTGCTCAACCAATTATCAAGTTTCAACTTTCCTGATGAAAAATCTTTAAAATGATACCTTATTTGTTTTTTTCCTGGAGTAATTGTTATTTTATGAAAATTCGAAATCGCAAAATTGTACGTAGTGACTTCTCTTTGTCGGCTGTGTTGACTTTAAGGTCAATATCTTCGCACAAGAACGTCTAATCGAAATGGTTTTTTTGGCAAATTATTCATCATAAAAAGTTCTTTAAAATGATGTATTACATGTCTATTTACGTTTCTTAGTTTTGAAATAATAATATTTTGAACTCGCAGATTCGATTTGACAGAATTTTTACCAAAAATTTTGACACGAAAATGACATTTTCTCCGAAACCATAAGTCCAATTTAAAAAATTTTACCATCGTTATTTTAGTCTCGAAAAGAGCTTTCTAATGATGTATATTACATGCACATTTTCTAAAATTTTTGAAAAATGCTGTCCTCCCTAACTACAGTGTCAATGAATAGGCAATGACCATCGCCTCTGTTGGCCCGAACCAGGTTCGGGCCAACGGACACTGTCAAGTGACCTATCCTAATTATCGGACGTTTTGCCACATTTTGCATTATATTTAATTAAAAATACTACGGACGGTTGTAAATTCTTTGCTGAAAAAAAGATTTACCTTTACGGAATTGTTTTGTTACTATATCTTGTCACGGAAATCCACGTTTATGCTCTGATTGATGTTTAAAAAACACAACTAGCAGTAGCAAACCCTCGAGAACCTAGATATCGGACACCATGTTTCCCCATACACCACACCGCGGAAAACTGACTAACCAAGTAATGGCCGCGGGCACCTTGTAGCCAAATTTCATCTCGAGTGTTTTGACATATATGCTGCTCTGTTCAGCTCTATTCGCAACAAAATTATTCATAACATGAAGTATGATGACAGCACCAAGTCGTTTTGATGATTCAGTGCAGACGACTAAAGCAGGTGCAAACTTGAAGTTTTTAGTATCCCTTTGCCTTCTTGATATAACACCCACACGTGCGCGGCCAGGGTTTGACTTCAGTTTGAAAGCAAATGAAAAATTGAAACTGTGACGTATTGTCAGTTCAATGAGATGATTTCATTGTGGAAAAAAATTTTGGTTTCAGCTTTTATAACCAATGTATGCGATCGTCCATTTAAGACCAACTTGGAGGTCTAAACTGCATCTTCTCTTGGTGAAATCAAAATGAGGCAACGGTGTAAAAAACGAGACAGTGCCGGACATTGAATGCATTATAGCGGAACAAAAGTTGGTGTCATTTAATTCTTAGATTATGCTTCGAGTAAGATTTTATGAAATGTCCGATATTTAGGGTCCGTCCGATAATTAGGTACACTATGTGTAGCCAATTTTGGGGTCTTCTCACACACGTGATCATTTTAGTTATTGCTGCCGAGAGGTGTCGCAGTTTTATAATGGTGGTCATCCGAGATTGGCTTAATTACTAGCAAATGAACACCTCTGAAAAACATTGCATGCGTGAATAAGAAGGGCCTAATTGGTACGAGTAATGCATTTTTGGAGTCACTATGATCACCGGGCGAGAGGATTCAGAAATTGGTAATATCGAGAACTTACAAGTATGTACGTTAAGGTACTCTGATTTTAAACAACAACCGAAGTTGGTGGTGGATCATCGAGTTTTCTTGTTTACCCGGGTTGCGTGTAGTTAGCCAGCCAGCTAGCCTTGGTACAAAGCTGTATACTAAATATACAGCTTTGTACCCATGTGGGTAAAAAAGTGGTAAGATAAAATCTGACACAAAGTTAGTATCATTAAAAACTACAGTATTCCTTGAGTAAACTTTATTATTTAACGGTGTTGGAAAAATGGCGTTCTACCGTTATTCTGCTGCTAAAGTTGTGGAGCGATCTTCTGCGTTGGCTTTCGGCGCCATGAAATATTGCATCACTTATTGGCCAGTTTCTTCTTTCGTCGATTCTTCAATCAACTGTAGTTCTTTCAGGAGGTTGCGTACACGTCACAACAAATTATTGGAACTAGTTTCACTTCATTGTAAGTTTTTAGAATATGGATACCGAAAAAACGAATTTCAGAACAAATTTTACTGCTGCGAAGTTGTCGCAAAAATTTAAGAAATGGCAAGACACACGTGTACTGTTTTCAAAACGATAACATACTTTTCATTGTTACAAAAGGTCCAGAATGACGCAAGAAAATGACGTTTGTTGCATTGTTTTTCACTTAAACGGTTGTAACGGGCAAGGTGAGTGTCGTTTGATTCCCAAATTTTGCATGCACCCCGTCCAATCTTTAGCTCTGGATGTTGATACAAGTTTCACGGCAAGGTTACGACCAGAACTACCCGGGCTGTGTGCAATTTCAGGGTCTACGGAAGAAATACATGCAGTGGTACCTAGCTGTATTTTNATTTCGAGTTCAAACTCGAACTTATTGCTTTGATATTGGGTTTACAAACTGTGAACTAAGGGCAATACATTATCTACGTAAGTTATTGTGTACTCGAGCATAGAATAATAGACACTTATCTTGAGTTCGCCCAAAAGTAGAGTAGAAAATGCCAAACCTAATTTCGAGTTCCATTTCGAGTAAAAAGATTGGAGACCGGGCCCAGAACTAACCGGGCTGTGTGCAATTTCAGGGTCTACGGAAGAAATACATGCAGTGGTACCTAGCTGTATTTTGACGACAGTCTTCATACAGCTAGCTGGCTGGCTACTAGCCAGTTAGCTATATGAAGACTATCGTCAAAGCTAGGTACCACTGGCACTGTGTTGAGCTCCCACAGACCTCGAAATTGCACACAACCTGAGTAGTTCTGATAGTCACCTTGCCGTGAAACTTGTATCAACATGTCGAGTTTAAGACCAGTAGGGATGCATGCAAAATGTGGAAGCCAACTGACACTCATCTTGTCCACTATAGCCGTTTTAAGTGAAAAACAATTCAATAAACATTTTCTTGCGTAATTCTCTGGGTTTTGTACTAAAGAAAAGTATGTCGTCATTTTGAAGACAATGCACTTGTGACCCACGCACACGCCATTTCCTAAATTTGTGCAACATCTCAGGAGATGATGACAGCTTCTCAGCCTAAAATTTATTCTGAAATTCGGTTTGCTGGAATCAGTTATGATGATTTGTTGTGACATGTATGCAACCTCATAAAGGAACATCAGTTGATTGAAGAATCAGCGAAAAAAGAAACTGGCCAATAGATGATGCAATATTGTATGGTGCCGAAAACCAACACAAAGGATTGCACCACAATTTTAACAGCAGAATAACAGTAGAACGCCAATTTTTCAAACACCTGTATATAATTTAATTTATTCATGGAAAAATAACATTTTTTAATGTCAGATTTTATCTGGTCAGTTTTTTTACCCACAACGGCGCAAAGATGGCTGTGGCTTATGTAGACTGACCATCATCTCTAGCTGGCCCAATAAAGATGGTGAACCTCCTTTTCAGAGCTTCTTATTTCAGGAGCTTATCGGTAAATTATGCCTCATGCTGATTAAAACAACACAGTCATGTTGCTATAAATACCTTTTGCGCATTGTGCATAGAGGGTCACCTTGGGAGGCCATTGATGTCTTTAATTTCTTCCTACTCGAACAAATACTCCCGTAATCAAACTTTGTCCTCAAGCATTGCTTCGTTCAATTGCCCAAATTGGCAACAGGCCATTTTTACACTGTGTGCGCTTCTATTTTTACTGCTTTGGCCAGGAGCACGCAGTGTTAAAATTGGCCAGTTGCCGATTTGGGCAACTGAACGAAGGACTGATGATGCACATCACATAATGGTGAGATTCCAATCCTCCCAGATTTCAGTGGTTCCATGTAGTGATGTAATGACGTATGCTATACTCCTTTCTTTACTACAAGTTCCTGCGGTTTTACTGTTTTGGTTTGAGTCTGGAAGTGACTGTTACCAAAGAAAAGCCAGAGGTCTCTGCCATTGCCAAGTGGTTAGAGGTCTTTATATTACTACACTCACTGCTGATTCATCCAGGGTAATACGAGCCCCTGAGATTTCATTCTCGACTCTCTAGTCTTACACGTAGTCTTTGCTGTGTTCCATAGACCCAAATAAACTTGAACAGCTATCCTGATTCAGATTATGATCTTGCTTTATATTTTTGTTACTTTTTTCAGGTAATATGGCTTCGTCACAATTATGCAACGTTGTGATGTGTTGTAGCCGACAATCTCCAAGATTACTTCATCACCACAAATATTCAACAAGAAGTGAATTAAGTGACTACAAATATTTCCAACATATTGTCAAACAAGGCACAAGTGGTAATTCAGAGTCACTGCCAGCCTCCTTTGATGAGTCGAGCATAGTTACTGAAAATGAAAGTTCATTCTTAAAAGATGTTAAGCCTGCAGTGAGACCATCGTATAACCTTGCAGCATATGTCAGAAATTCAGAGCTCCTCCAGAATTTAGTTAAGCTTGGCATTAATCTGTCAAAGATTGAGCAAAGACAGGATGCTTCATGGATACTGAAACTGGATTTTGACAAAGATGTCAAACCATATTTAACATTTTTTAATGACTTAGGAGTGCCTGGTGACAGAGTGGGATGGTACCTCACGAAGAACATAAACATTTTACACGAGCCACTCGAAGACTTGCACATTCGTGTGGCCTATTTCCAGTTGAAGAAGTTTGATAAAGATGTTATCGCTCGTATTGTGACAAAATGTCCACGAGTCCTTTGTTTCAGCACAAAGCATGTGGACGATCAACTAGGCTTTTTGCAGAAACACTTCCAGTTAATGGGAGACGAAGTGCGTTTTGTTGTCGCTAGGCAACCAAAACTAATCTCATGGCCTATTGATTACATAAAGGATGTCAGGTTTCATTTAAATGAATTCATGGGATTTTCCCAATCGGAACTGAAGCAGTTGCTGCTTGCTCAGCCAAAGTTATATTTGACTGGATATCGCACACTGCAGCAACGGTTTGATTATGTTCATAATGTAATTGGCATACCACATGAACTGATGCTGAAATGGCCCAATGTGCTTCTGACGAGGCTTGTGGTTTTAAAGCCAAGGCATCTGTTTTTGCAGGCAAAGTCAAGAGATCAATTTGATCCAAAGAAGGAAAATTATGTTTCTTTGAAAGCATTAGTTTCGGGGCGGGACATTGAGTTTTGTGAAAATGTTGCCAAGGCGACTGTCCAAGAATACAATGATTTTCTTAAATCATTATGATGTGCAAATGTAAAATTGTAGCTTTGGTTTTCACCATTTCTTTAACCTCACATGTTAAGGAAGGTGTAGTTGTTGCCATGTTGAGAATTGACGGGATCACCTACTGGTTGTCTAATCAATATAAGTGGATCAACAGTCACTTACATGGGTCCCAGAATTTGTCAAGTTTGGTGCCTTTCATTAATTGGAGAAAACTAGTTCTCAAAATACAGGACCCCTATAAGTGACTGTATCTGAAGTGCTGTTTACTGTTGATTGATTAGCACATTAGATTTGGATTTTAGAACTTAAGGGAAATAAAATAAAATATTTTGCCATGATCCACGTCTCTAAATCATGATTGCATATTATTTACAAGTAGGGTAACTGATCAAAACGGTATCGTATTTTGCTTTTGTAGTGGCAGTGTATTGACTGTCCAAACAGCAAACTCACATGTACTTGGCGTATGTTAACAAATGCTGATCAAGTCTCACAGGTTAAGGAATAAGACCAGACCGATTTTATGACATTTTGTGACTTGAAACGAAATTTGGTTTTCTATTGAAGGGTGTATGTATTGCCCCTCTAAGTACATCAATGATTAAATTGAGGGTGTAATATTTGATGTGCTCATTTGTCTTCATACCTGATGAAGAGCTGTATCCATTAGGCTCGAAAGCTATTGTTTTGTAATAAATATTTTTTTCTGAAATTTAAAGTGTTATTTACCAGTTTTTACATTGACTAGTTTGATGTCATTTTTAAAAGAATTAGCAGTTTGATATTCAATCCTTTAGACCATGCTCGGGGTACACAATGACAACGATCTGTCGCCTAATTTGACTTACCCAGACCAATTACATCAAATATGTGCTCATAGTGGAAATGTGTTATTTGTGATTAGATACCCAATTTAAAATAGCCAATTTAACGTTACAGTTTTTTACCTGGTTTCTGATAAAGAAGTTTCCTACACAGATGATGCAGTTTTTGGTTATATGATGTTTTCAGGGGCGGATACAGGATTTGAGTTAGAGGGGCCAGGATAGAGTATTAGCCAGGATTTTGCCCGTCAGGCATTCGCACCCCCCAACTGCCAAATGGAATCTGGGAGTATTTTAGGGGGAACATGGCCCCTTTGCCCCCCCTCTAAATCCGCCACAGGTTTATAACAATTTTTCAAAAAATTAATGTCACATTTCTTATTTGCATTGTTGCCTTTGAGCACCATGTCCTGTGACATCAAGGTAGTACGTTTGATAGGCCTATTTCATTTCTTCTGATGTCATACTGCACGGTGCCCACTGGAAGGTGATTTGACTAAAATTGTTTCATTGCCAATATTTTGTTGGGGCTTTTAGATTTGGCACACTTTGGTGGATTAAGTGCTTTAGGCTCCTCAGGAGTCAGGAACGTCTCTTAGTAGTTCTTTGCCCTGAAAGTAATATGAGGAATCGCGGAAGTATATGTCAGCTTTCTGTTAAAAATTGTATTTTGATTGGGGCTACTTACAGTTACAAACCTGACTTCAAAATTTTCCCCAACTCGTTGAGAAGTGCTGTCTGACAGCTTGGGAAAATAACGCTCATGCACGAGTCCGTACGCAAAACGGTGACTAAAATCACAGGACAAATTAACATTTTGAACTGCAAGTGGTTTTAATGAGCAGGAGCCCGTTCCAACAAAACTGACTTGCCTAAGACAAATCTTAAATTTTAGTAAATTTTAAGATTAGACTTAAATTTGTCTCGATACCGTTTCAAGAAAGAGATCTTTATTTTGAATTAAGTTTTTGGTAAAAGTTTTGTCTTAATTTTAACTACCGGTATCTTACCGGATATGGAAGTTTCAAAGTATGGAAGTTATGATAAATGTTATGGACTTAAGTCAAAAATGAACTTAAGTCAGTTTCTTGGAACGGGCCCCAGTGCTTTAATCAGTAGACGTACGGGTTTTAAAGAAAATTTTATTGGAATAGCCATCATGACAAAATTAAAGAAAAAAACAGCACCGATACTGTTGGGTTCAAGGACACATGTCTGACATTGACATCATGTGAATTTTCTCATCAAGATCTAAAGTGTGTTTGCTCGTAGAGTCTTCGACTGTTGGCATGGTCAGCAGTCAAAACTCTCACGGGAAGGTTTGACGTCGATATCTTTCGATAGAATCACCACCTGCCCTGATAATGGTTGCCGCCGCACCATATAACTTTTAGACAGTCCTCCGCCGCGCACTTAACTATCGTTGACGTGTAGGGAGTAGAATACTAGGTGAGTGAATACCGATACATCATGTTAGGTTGAGTTTTGTTGGTACGTTGTTGGAAAGATGTACAACAATATTGCATTCGTCGATATGCCTATACTAATTCGATGGCCGGAAATCATTCTACTAAGGTGCGCTTTCGGGAATTCTGGATTTTATATCTGTCTGATCGGATGTTGTTTGGATTACACGACCATGTCATTTTAGTAAAATTTAACCGAAATGTTCGTTATATAAAAGCGATGGTATCGGTTGCAAAAATATGGCAATATTTTCTTCTAATGAAATTATTCAATTCGGATCGTTCGTCAAAACACTGTTGTCACAATTTTCTCAATTATATTTTCACTGATTTCTGATTATCCAACTTTTAAGTTTTGTTATGAAAATCAAAACAGTTACAAATTTTAATAACACCTGATACCAAACGCAACATTTTATCATGGTTCCCAACAGCATTTAGCACGTGCATCACAACATCTAGATCTGGAATTTTCGTTTGAACTCTGACTAAGCGATTCGAGCCATTGTTCCAAAGTTACGAGTACATGTACGACACTTCGAGTTTGAAAGGGCTTATTAGAAATATTTATCAATTTAAACTTTTTTAATTTGATCAATTTTAATTACATCGTTTTAAGCTGATGCTTTCTTAACATTTAAGATATTTCAAGATGTCATACTTCACTCAGGTCGTGTGTACCTCTTTTTGTTCCAGCCCTTTCACGATGAAGCTACTCGCCGCTTGTGTCGCGTCTGTCGCATTGTTGTGCCAAGTGTCTGCTGGCAAGTTTTCTGCTCAATTTAGTTTTAACTATCGTAACGAACGAATCGCTGATTAGATAAATCGGCGATGCAAAAACAATAGAAATAAAAAACAAAACAAGAGACCCAAATACAACATCATCTCAGTTAGAAAACTTGGATTTGTCCTTGAAATAAGTCGATTTGTATTTACATACTCCGGATTAAGCATACTTGTCTGTATCTTTATTTGCTCGGTGAAAGAGAATTATTTAAGAGATAACCCCGCCGAGTCTGCTGGTAAACTTTCCCAATATACTTCGACGCTGAAGTCAGGCTTCCAAGGAAGTTGTAAGGATTGCTCTGTGCTCAACTTTTTCGAAAATGTTTGTCTTTTTTTATTTTGGTTATCAAACGATCTGTAGATATTTATTGGAAACCTTTTATTGTCCCTCTCCACGAATACCTCCTATTTTGACGTGACATTAGTCTCATCTGTATATCTACTTTTTCAGGTCCTGGTGCTGTAGTCGGAATCATCACTGATATCCTTGACCTGACTCTAAGTATTGGTAATGTGGTCTCTGGTGGGTGCATATACTACCCAGAAATCTGCACTCTTGATAAATCTATTAGAGCTATAGAGAAAGAAGTGAAACCTAAACTGGTTCGTTTGGACAATCTCGATAAAGAAAATTCGTAAGTGAATTTACTTAAACCTTGATCGTGAATTTAGGCCTAAGTGACATCTGCTTGTTTTTAAACGCGGGTTTATTGCCAAAGAAATTCAGAACATATGCTAATCCGGAAGCGTCGCTGAGTTTGAGCCGGTAAATTTATGTTGGTCTGGATCTGCCTGTTGGCGGGATGGAAGTAAGTGAATGAATGAGAACTTTGGAATAAATTTTAGAGGAAGTGCCAACATTTTTAACATAGAGAAAAAAATAATTTCAAAATTAAACAATTTTGCAATATTCACTTGCATCAACTATTGGATTGTCGACAAATGAGACTCGTTGCTCAGAATATACTTTTTTCAAATCTAGCCGTTAAAGTACGTAAAATTACAGTGTACGTGGTAAAACATAGGGTTGTTACATATTTTCTAGAGTCTTGTATAAAGATATGACTGACGCTTTGGCCAACAATAACGACCTTAGTCAACAAACCGGAAATCTGCAGTTCTTGGTGATCTCCATTACCAGAAAACTCGGTAAGTAAAAATATAAATACGTTGATTGAAAATTATTGTTGTAACCCTTTTAAATTATCGTTAATTTTCTTATGAGACCTTCTGGGCACCCTTAAACTGAAGGACTGCAGCACATATTTGTAATAATTTGCTTTTCAATTGCCAATTGTATCATTTGCATATGCCTACCACCATACAGTCGTTTCTTGTTCGACAGAAAGCCACCAAAAATACATTAATTTATTTGATCTGAAGTGCATCGTACGTGGAATCTTTGGGGAATATTTGCCAAGGTAGTAAAGTGATCTGGCATGCTGCATGTATCGAGACGTCATTCGTTGAAATTTCAGGTAATTCCGCTCAAACTTACGACAGGCTCGCTGCTGAATTCGAAGCGAAAACAAACCACCTGTTGACGGTTTATAGACAAGAGATGGCAAACATAAAGCAGAACGCCATAACAAAGACGATCGTGTTGGGCATCTTAGACGGTTCAAAACTCTTGTATCAAGGTGTGTAGTGGCAATCCTTAATTCGCATGTAGCATAAGTAATGTTACATATGTATGCGAATGCTACCGATTAAAACAGTCTTGCAAGCTCTAAGGTATATGTACGTTCCGGCATTAAAGGCGAAGGCAACCTTTTTTCATGTCACTTTTAGCAAAAGTAAGGTTCGTTGATTATCCCAGACTCATTTTTCACTTAATTACAGCTTTTCGTAATTTGATTAATTTCTCGTCTTCTACTCCGGAAGTGACGTTTTGGGAGGCAAGAGTTTCGCGCCAATTTCTTTTCGTTATAGTCTGACTTTGAGAGCTGTCGAGTCAGTCATTGTTCTATCTCGGTTGTGATAAGTTCGGTCGTCGTTTGCTTTTGCTTACAAGTTAGTCAATATGACACGCTGTTGCTGTGTGCCGGGATGTACTCATTATCGTCTCACACGCGCCTTGGGTACCTTGCGTCGCTTTCCGAAGGATGACACACTTCGCCGTACTTGGCTAGCTCGTTCATGTGAAGAACGCAGCGCTGCCCGTCCACGCAACGTACAAAGCAGTGGAGGGTTACCGAGTGTGTGGTAAGCATTTTCTGCCGTCAGATTATGACAGATATGCACACTGAATTGATGAAGGTCCCTGCGAAACAACGCCTGAAGAAGGGTACCATACCATAGGCGGATTTAGGGGGGGGCCCAGGGGGCCCGGGCCCCCCCCCCCT
>NMRA01000605.1:131818-186741 GCA_002633005.1 Phoronis australis | reverse complement strand
CCCCCCCCCCCCCCCCCCCCGCTTCAGAAAAACAAAAAGTCTGAGAGAACGAGACAAAAGTCCACTAAAAAGGCGCAGACACAAAGTTCTGAAGGTGGTACCCAGATTTTTTAGTCCTGCCGCTCTTTGTTAGCAAAACTTATCACCAGAAATTCGAGCCCCCCCCCATGTTAAAGGCTGGGTGCGCGCATGATATTTGCACTTTTGTATATATTTATGATTTGAGTTCTAATAAAGATTAAAATTTAATGACACGTGAAATGTTTAGTTTACCTGTAATGTGGTAAGTTTAGGCATGGGCTCACAATGAACTTAACTAATCAAGTTTAGCTGGCCGGATCAAAGTCTACCACTGTCAAACGGTTTTGGTACTTCAAGTTCAAAACTTAGATAAAAAGTTATGAACCCGCTCCCGGTAAGAAAACGTTCCCGGTAAGAAAAAAAAACAAGAAGGCAGACGCATTAAACATTAAATAAAGAAAACTAATATGAAACTTATCGGTCCTTTGGGAAGTTGCCCTTTGTGCAGATAAACACAAGTTAACCTTTTTAGTCATTTTGAAATATTTATAATGTACCAACTTAAAACTACCTCTCCAGAGTTGCAGGCTATAACTCTGCAAATGTCAGAGAAAACCGAATTGGGGGTACTAACAACAACCATCGTTGAGACAGTAATGCTAGCAATTACCTTTCCTCTTCATTAGCTCAGATCTCACTTCAATACAAAGGGCGTGCTGAAGGCATCGTTAAAGTTGTCTGGGGCTTAGGGAATCGGAGCGGTCATCAGTGTAAGCGAGAAATTCTCCACATGGCCGATTTCATAAAGGTGGTTTAACGAAACCAGGTGGCATTCTCCTTTAAGACTTAAACCTGGTCTAATTTTAGACCTAAGTTGCATTTCACCAACAAAAAAATCTGAAAGCCTCGTTTTGTTAGACAAGGGAGCGGGTTTAAGAAACCAGGTTTAAAGTATCCAAGCCATCCTACCGTGTTGATCTGGATTAACCCAAAAAAGAAACTATTGAAGTGCTTCAATGAAACTTTGATCATGTGGGTACACAATGGCACACAATAGTAGAATCAGTGCAGACATTTGCGAAAAATGTGTGTCCAACACACGTGCACACATTAAAGTACATGTTCACGATTAGACGCAACATAAATGCCCAAATTTGTGTCCGAGTCATTTTACTGTTTACCTTTTACGGCCAAGGGGGTGGGGGCAGGACCCCTGTCCGGTAACATGTGGACCAATGGAGGTGGAACTCAGTCAGAAGAATCAGAAGTTGCCGACTTCAGTCAACCCAAGGCGCTTGCGACGATGGCGCCCTGCTCGACCAGTCGTATTCCGAGAAATCCAAAGGACACCCTGCAACACGTACTGGTCTAGGCATAGGCGGATCCAAGGGGGTCCTGACCCCCTTTTCCCGTTCATGTTAATGATATCAAATCTATAATTTTCACATTTTTACCTGGTCCCCCTTTTTAAAAAACGTTGATCCCCCAATAAAAAAACTGGATCCACCCCTGCTACGTTTGATCTTGTCATCGTCAAACTGAAAATAGTCCATTCTCGCTCTAAAACTAAGTCGTAAATGTACACCGCGGCATCATTCACCTAGAACATGCAAGTCAGGCATATTTAACTGTATTAAACCCACCCCCCTCCACAGAAACCAGCATTTGCAAGTCAAGTTGGTTTTTCGTAATGCAAAGTGTCTTCTGTCTACACGTAGTACACAAATGCAGATATTGCTCACGTTCAATCAATGGAGAATCTAGCCACATTCAAAAGGAGAGGTGAACTTCAGCCTCATGGTTCACGGGAGTAATTTCCCCTAAAATAGACGTGAACGCAAAAATTGCTGCAGAAATATTAGTGGTGTTCACTCCAGTAAAAATGAAGTATGAAAACCTACAGAAAAAGACTCCTATAAAGAGACCCTTTTTTCACCTCAACCCAAACCTCAAGTTTAACAAGATTTCAGTAAAAGGATATTCAAAAAGATTTATTTACCACATTCTTGGTTTGATTTTTGATCAGACACCTTCAGATTTACATAAAAAAGGATCATAACTGCACCTCATAAAACTAAGATATCCACACCTTTCATAGGCTTGAAGGTAGACTTCAAGCACTTACCTGTGAAAATACTCCATACAAATCCATTTCTTAAAAGCCTGCTTACAGTTTTTTCAAAATAACTGAAGACTTACTACTGAAGCTGTAAGATACCATAACATCATCTGGTGTAGCCTGTCACAATTTATAGACATGCACCAGTTTCTATCTTTAGAGCATAATAATTTAAAATGAAAAGAAAACTTTCAGGTAACAGTGTGGCCACTGATCATCTAGGGCCAGACACTAATGGCCTCTAGAAGCAATTTACTTTTATTTTAAACGCATCACCTTTAAACACACACATTGTAAAAGGGACTTTTTACAAAGTCAAACATTCCACCATGCCACCCACTGCCAAGACCAAGTACTTCTTGGTACAGCCAGGTGGCGATAGTCATCAATCTCAGGTGATGAGCCCCCACTGCTTTCTGGAAGTCTTCTATTATACATTGAATGAGGACAACAGAAATAATGTTACATCACTTGCATGCCATACCTTACAATGTTGTAAATACAATATACAATAAGGTTCAACAATTCAATAAAGTATTAAAATATTGATATTTATAATAAATCAACAAAAGGCTTACACCACATGCACTACACCGACAGGAAAATAAAACAAAACTTAACAATTATATCTACCAGTGACACCTATCAATTAGAGCTGTTACCAGAAAACAATTGGCTCAATTCAGGTCCACCCAGGGGGAAATTGCTCCAATCAGCTGTCAGAGCATCCAAAAATCAAACCTGTTACAAATGTCCAGGCAAAAATGATATGAAGGAAGCCACTCTATACACAACAGACAAGAGTTAAATGCTTGATTGAGGTAAACTGTCCAGGTATGAAGAGCAGTACTTCCCTCTTGACATTGCACCCACAGGCAACTTATGCGAAGGTCTGGGCACAAAGATTTGGTGTAAGTTATTACACAAACTGCACCAGTTAACTGTAATTCACACAGTCCTTTCGGCGACATCGTTTTTACAAGAGAAAGTTGGGCTAGGAAACTTGTTCATGGGACACAAATTAGGAAATATAAATGAATAACTTCATATTTGTAATGTGTACAGGATAGAAATGAACTCATAAGTGTGGACTTCTTTCTTAGGAACTTAAAAATCCCACCATTTATCTCATATTACACACAAAAGAAAAATATTTAGTCAAATTTCTAAAAATTTGTTTTAAAACATCACTGCATGGTTACTAATTCATTGAATAAATAACAGTATTGGACATAACAAAAGACAGTTTGACATTCTTTGCTCCACTTTCACATTTAAGACAGAGCACACGATGACTCCTTCTGTTGACTTGCTTGTCTTTGCTGCTGCTGTTGGTGCTGCTGCTGTTGGTGCTGCTGCTGTAAAAATATAAGTGCACAGCAGTTGTAAAATCATGATAATTCAGGACACAATATGGTGGAATGTGCAATGTTACATTTTTTGATGAAAGATATGTACTGACAAATAAAAACTTTATTATCTTTTACCACCAAGTCTTTAGAAATATGTTTAGAAGCCTTTGAGAAATGAAAAGAGACTAATTTTGACGACTGTTTTCAATCAAAATTGGTGAAGCATTATAACAGAATTAAAGTCCCACACAGAGCTAACTAGGTCAAGCCAAAATTACAAAATTCAAACAGGAGTAAACAATGTAGCGATGATGAATCCTCTCACTGAACCAATAAATCCATTCAGTCTTACACGGAAATTAGGAATGCCAACTAAAACCAAAACATGAATCAAACCAATGGTTTTCAAAGATGTGACTGCCCGGCTCCAAGAGTAAATTGCACCAAGTCAAATTTAGTAAAACAGTTTTGCAAGAAGTTCAAATACTGCTATTGTGCATGGGTCAGAATATGAAACATTTTTAATGAGTCAACTTGGGCCCAACTAGACCGAGAGAGTAAAATATTCGCCATATCTAAAGATAAACTTGGAAAGTTAAAATTCCCTAAGAAAATACTTCTAAGTAAGTTCCATCTGCAAAAACAACCACTAAATTAGGTCCCTGTGTAATTCCATCCAAAATAACACGACAACATGTTTTGATATTACATTAGGCTGACTCTTACCCAGGCTGCTTCTTGTTCACTGGCTGCTATTGCACGAGCCAATGCCAGATCTTCATCCTCATTATTTTGTGAACTGGAAATAAAACAGAAAACTTAAAAGAAGAACATTTTGAAGACATTTATAGCCATTTCACTTTATTTCACTATGAAAGGCATCTTTGAAAATATTGTGTAAAGAATATTAAGATGAAATGAAAATTCCTCTAACTAGAAGTGAGACGCAGTGAGCAATTTAAAAAAATATCTGAGTAAGCTATGCTCTCTCGTTATTCTGTTCCTATTATTGTGCTCAATCTCCAAGACGCTCTCAGATTCTTGAGCAATGAAGCAAGAACAGACATGGAAAGTATTACCAAGTAATCGTCAATTCAGTCAATAAGACACAGCGTTTGGATTGTGCGACTAACTTGCAGCATCTTATTTAAGGATTCATAGACTCTTGTGTTTTATCAAAAATATATTAAGAAGGTTCAAAATACGTTTCACAATAAGTAAAATATACAAAACTGACCAACAATAGCTAAAAGGTAACAACAGGCTATCGCCCAACTCAAAGGGGATGACAACACCATTATCAAATGCTCAGAAGTCAACGGCAGAGTTTGAAGATTAGAATGGACACTTGAAACAATCTAAAATCATTGAATCAACAGTTGTCTACTTTGCATGGGTGTCATATCTTGATGTTTTATACAACATGACCCTATGTATTCAGATTTGAGATTTCATTCTCTTTCCTAGCTTCATAGAAGAAGTTCACTAACAAACCGCCATGACAAGAACATACTGGCGTGATGATGCAAAACTTGTAATGAAATTTGAAGTTGGAAACAGCTATCAATACAATAAAATCACAAACCGTGGCAGATGTTCACTTACTTCTCAGGAGGACCCCCTGTGTTGGGCTGACTTTCAGCTAATGACAGCTGTAATGCTCGGGTCATAGCTTCACTTTCAGACTGTGGTAAAAGATGAAAAACTAAGTTGACATACAACTGGACTGAGTAGGGTGAATCAGGGCATGGATAGACAGAAAACAAAGAAATGTGGGTTGCCTATAACAGATATGTGTGTGTTGGTTGAATGAGACCAGATACACTAGAAAGACAAATATAGCCTGAGTTAGTAAAATGTTCTCGGTGGTACTGTTCGTAACATCTGGGCAATAGGTTTCACTTTGAGTGTACGACTGAATTAACACAACATTTAATTATAACAAAAATTTGTCACCTAAAATGGTTTCACAACACAAATGTATGCATATTTCTTTAAAACAATTTTTCTTTTCAATAACTTATTCCCTAGTTTTGTACATTAAAGTCCATATTTGGCCACTTTCATTGTTCTTTTTGTTGCTCACAGGGCTACCATTGTAAATTATATTTTCTAGAATGATAAGCAACTAACATGCAAATAAACAGAAGATTTCATCTCATTTTAAGTAAGTTTCCATAAATGCAACAGATACAGTACATTAACCCTGTTTTACATTCTTCATTCATTAAATCAATGGATAATGTTCAGTATTTCACCAATGAATACTAAACAGCCACTCACCAAGCCAGCCTGGTATGACCCAACAGGTTGACCTCTAGCATTTGACCCAGGTCCCTGTCCTTGCATAGATCTCTGTGCAGCCCTTGCTTGACGCTCCCTATTCAGCTGAGCGCCATATCCTGAGAGAGAGGTCTGCTGAGGTTTTTTTGAGACCCCAGCTTTACTAGGCAGTTGGCGCTGTACTGCAGCGGCACTGTAAGATCGATGCATCTTGAAATTTCCTTCGATAAGGAACAAAACTAGCAATTGTTATGCAACAAAAACAAAAAGGTAGTGTTAAATTCCAATGGTTTGCTGCTTTGGCTAGAATTTAAACTGAGTGATCACCTAGCAAAGTTGACGAAACCAAAGTATCCTGCGCCAATCAGTCTATACTTCATCTATGGCAATGGCAAAATTTATTCAATAAGCGACACTGATGTTGGATTTTAAATCCATTGTGAAACAGTTGTCAGCTCGTAAACTTCTGACGACATCACAGATAACTTGGTGATATGTGAACAATGTAGTGAAACAACAATTGTCACTTGAGAGCACAGGTCCCCTGCAACATGGTCAACGAGTGAGACTATAAGCAACCATATTGTAAAAAGCACTGAAAAAAGCAATAAAATGCATTGACTTAATATACATAAATTTGCACATTTTTCTTGCGAAAAGATTCTCAAGGCACGTGCCCTCTAATCACCCTGAAGTAAATATCACCATCACAGAATCAAGTTTTATGTCCACAGGTTATCTGTGATGTCACTCTATGTTCATGAGCCAACAACTGCCCCACAATGCAGTTCCGCAGATGAAATCCCTTGAACTGGAGCACTGATCATTCAACAGCACCCGAGAACTGCACTAGGAGCAAGCCTACATAAATACAGGTAGATTAACACCTAGATGCTGTCTCTCTCACTGGCTCTCAGAATCCTTCCCAGGAAGAAACCAACAAATTTCTGAGATAACATACCCAGCAGAAGACATGCCTCGTCCTGTTCCTTGGAAGCCTTTACAACTGTGGTCACTCTCATGACGATGTCGTAGACAGAAGTTGAGGTTACACTTATCACACTTGACTGGCACTAGTTCCTTCTGCTTACAACTTTTGAAGTTACATCGATTTGTGTACACCTGTTAACCAGCAACAAACCAATGGTTTAGAATGTTGTTAACATTTATAAAGTTTGCACATTAACTGGAGGGCTGGAGAGAAATATAGTAAAACAGGGATACCAGCTGAATGCAAGTACACAGTACTGAGATACAGTAAAATCTTACAGGACACAATATGGTGGACAAGCTTAGTTTTCTCATTTTCTTATTAAAAATATGCAACACATCAAATTAAACCTTCACCTTGTTCAAGTTCTGTACTATAGCTACCATCAGAAAATATTTTTTCAAAAAATGTGTGCATTCACGTTTGGAGCCCTTAAAAAACAAACCACAATGGCAAAATTTCATTGTAGTTTCAAATGAATTATCTCTTTAGATAAGCACAGACTCAAAAACCAATCTTTTCACATAGAAATTCAAGTATCATAATACTTGGTTTTCACACACGTACAAACCATAGTGCATTTCCAGAAATGACCTTGTTTAGTGTTCAAGTCAATGGCAACTGCTACATCAATAAAATTTTGCATAATGTGACACTTAATGTGAAAAGTTGACTATATGCAATACTTCAAATGTGTTAGGGCCCCATACTGTGAATGTTAATAAAATCACTTGCATATCAAGAACCATACAGAGTCATGCTGGCATATTAAAATAACTCAAAGTGTAATGAGAAAACAGCCACCAGTATCAAACACGGACACAGAGATTTAAGTGACTCTTTTATGATGCACCATTTTTGTATTTGGGCTGATCAACCCCAATAAAATATTAAGCGTTTTCTTTTTTCCATATTCATATTGAAAACAGAAATACAGTGATGAACATTACACGTAAAGATTTTATGAGAGGACTAATTTGATTTTCCTTTTTAGCAGGGTAAAATGCTGCTTTAACACCGTATAAGACAGGGTTCGATTTGGCGAGTGCCAGCTCACATTTTGCGAGCTGAAATTGCAGTTGGCCACCTGAGCTCGAGGCTTACTTGCCAAATGCGACTTTAGTTTTACGTTGCTCAACTCACTAAATGCGACCTCAGTTTACGACAATGTCGTTCCAATACTTGTAAAACAAAAAACCCGTGAAAAATGATCAGCACCATTCAACTTTAATCGCCATCTGTCGATCTTGTCAGTCCACAGGTGCTTGAAAAAAATATGCTCAAACAGCCCCTCCTACACAGGCAAGTGATTAACAACTCTCTGGAGGTCGTGAACTTCGGCAAAGAGAGATTTGAGCTTCTGTGACTTCCTCGTCTGCTTTTCATGACAATGGCGATGAAAGAATCTGCAACACCCAGTTTAAGGCGCAGGATTGCACCCTGCCCGGAGACAAAATTAAAGCCAGCGGAAGGAATAGTAGTGGCCGGAGGAAACAGTGGTGGCGGGAAAAGGGGGAGATAATAATGACCACAGAGGGAGGCTATTGGGAAGACGGGAGATACCGAGATTTTCCGTAGATACGCCCATGGGCAATGTATTTGGAAAATGAAAATTTTCAGGCATTTTAGTAGCACCAAACAAATGCTGGGACGTTTTTTTTTTCGGAAAAGGGGGGCATGTAAACAGAAAGTCATAGCTTGACATTTTTACTTAAAAAATTGTTTTTAAATTTTATGCTAATAAACGCATAGTTTGCGAACATTTTGTTGGTTTTCATAAATGATAAATGCCCAAAAAAACTGAGTTTGTGGCAAAGAGTTGACGCTGAGTGGGTTTTCAAAAGGAAATTTTCCAAATAAATACCCCCACTATCTGGATACTCAACACTAGAAGTTTTAACACCAAATAAAAGCCCGCGGGCGTTTATTCACCATAATTTTCTGAATAAACACCTATGGGCGTGGGGGGACATAACAGTTGCAACAAGGGGAGAATAGTGGCGGGGTGAAAATGGTGGCGAGCTACGTTTCTTTTTCATTGTTTTTGGTCGTGACCTATTAGACCTAGTCGTAAGCATCACAATGGGCCGCATCGCAAGCGACACCTATCGGACGTCTATGGTACTGAAATTTGGCGACCTCAAATGCAAAATGGCGAGCTGAGATTTTACCCGACTCGCCAATTGTGAGTTGGGAGTTTTCTTAACGTCAGACACTGTAAGACAACAATACTTATTAAGCGTATGAAAAGCAACTAGCAGCTTTGTCTAAGATATCCTGACTACTGAATAATTTGTTACATTTTGTGATGATAAGGATTAAGAACCCCTGAGGGTCTGAAAACCTTTTACACCAACCTTTCTTCGCTCCTTTGCTGGGTCTGACTGGCAGTCAGTATCTATATGTTGTCCCACTACCATGTCTGCTACTTCCCCCTTACGTAATGGAATAGGCTTGTTACATAAGGGGCACACAGGAACCTGGTTATCCTGTGAAGACAACACAACACTCAAGAAAAGAAATTACCTCTGAAATAGTGAATCATGCTTTCAGAAAATATGCAATTTAGGGGCAATTCAAACCCGTGTAGTTACCAAGAGAACACCTAATGACCCCAAATATAGTCTCAAGCTACTACAGAGAACAGTATTTTTGTATAACATTCATTGTGTGGTTTGCAAAGTATCATATAAACAGTGATTGGAGCGGCTGAACATAGATGATCAAGCCATACAAAATCTCCATGGGCAAGCAGTGACTCAGGGCATACGATTGACATTGAACAGTAAGCTAATGTGGGCCAAGAGAGGAGGTTGTAAGTCTTTCCATTTTGCCTTCCATAGCTCTACTCTGAATACGGATGCAGGGCAACATTTTCTAAGAATTTACCATCAACAAAAATAACTTGCCAGGACATTGTATTTCGCTCTTAGCATGGTTTGTGAAGTATATCTATAACAAGACAACACTCAGGAACAATTTTAGTATTCACAGTGTTCTGGTGAGCCTCTGAATTAGGATAATTATAAAAATGGCAATCTGTGCCATAATTTTTGTCCCAAATTTAAGAATTTGAATGAAAAGTATTCAGCAAGTGCTATGTGGGAACTAAAATCATTGTCTGTAAAGTAAAGTGCAATTGAGATATGTTATGAACTTTTCACGTCATACATAACATGGTAAATAGTGCACCTTGATCATCACTTGGCAGGCAATAGATGTGATCACCCCACAGTGGCCCACACCAAGATTGAATGTACTTTTCAAAGGTTACTAAAGCAAATAAGATTCAGTATTGTTATTCAAGTTCTATTGAACAATTTGTATTTTATGAGCAGTACATGTGCACAAATAGTTAACTTTAGGACATACCTTTTTATAAGATTCTGTACACTTGTGGGTTACATACTGTATGTGATCATTACTACAAAAGAAACAAGTAATGTGGGTTTGCTAATTGCAATGAAATCACAAAATATTTATAAAAAATTAGTTCTTACAATGTCAGTAAAATGATCTCAATGGTGTAGGCACATTAGCATGGGAAGAGAATTGAATGTAGCAATGACGAAACACTGCAGTTAGCACTAATCCAGTAAGGCAGTACCCTCAATAATAATCCTTAACGGTCACTGAGTTTGAGAAGCAGGCATCACTCAGCAATACTCGTTACTCAGTGAATTAAACTGGTTCCCAAAAACTCGGAGCGACAAAAAGAGACTAGACTGCCTTTAAAGCTGTTACAAGCTCACCTTCAGCCGGAGGCACTAACTTCTGATTTAGACTACCAACCAATATTAAACAAATCTTTATTTGTTCCTTGCCAAGATGGAAAGTGATTTCTTCAGTCATTCGCAATCCTAGAAATTATCTCATAGCATCTGAGAGCGAAACATCTAAACAAGCCGAGACCATTCTCAGTAGCGATAACTTAGGAACAACTAAGCAAGCCGAGACCACTGCCAATAGCAGTATAAGTCAAGTTAGTTTCTTGATAAAAAACTGGTTTATAGCTCCTTGAAATCAATTGGTATTCATAAGTTATGAATATCGCAATGTCATAAACAATACCAAAGTGTTCAGTTCACATTTAGTTGTTCATTTAGTACTATACAATATTAATGAGTGATAATGAGCATTTCTACACAATGATTGTGAACGTACCAAAATATTCTTGAACAAGCATCACACTTCATTGGAAGAAAATCTGAAATGAAAGGTTAGTATACATAATTCACAAATTCACTTGCCTAAGTTAATTACTGCTCAGTTAGCCTTGGTATAAAGCTGGATAAATATTAACGCATGGCTTTGGCTTCATGTGGCAAAAAGTAACCCAAACAAAACCATACACGAAATAATTGCCATGCCTTTAAAACTTCACTCTTCCTTGAGTAGGCTCAATTGGATACTGCGCCGATGCTAAAAAAATATTATTTTGTTTTTCTGCAGCTAAATGAGAGAATCGAGCCGTACTATACATGTTCTGAGCAAAACAGAATTGCTTATCACCTTATTCCTCGATAAATCATTCTCTGTTCACAAGGTTATGAGCAGTTTGTTTTAACATCTTTGTAATGTCGAGCATTTCATTATCAGCAATGAACAACATTTCTGTGTGAAATTTGTCAGACAGTGAAGTTAATGCCACCATGTCGCAACTATAGCGTCATATTACAAAAACAACAAACAATGGCATGGTACATACACAGTTCATGAGGATTTTGAAGTAGACAAGAAAGTCTTCCTCTAAACAAAACCAGGTAAATATATGACTTCTCAGATCAGAATTTAAAGCAAGTATCAGCTGAATGCAACAGTAACGTTTTAATAATTTTACCAAATATTGTTTGGCAATAGTTACACCATAAAAACTATTCTAAAAGTACAGTAAATTTTCCTGAAAAGCTGTTTTTGTTCAGCAACCTGACAAAATGAAATTTCACCTTGTCCGACATAATGTGTCCCAAACTGAAGAATTTTTACCGTAATCCAAATTCACTCTTGATGACCCCAGCATTAAGAGTAAAAGTTTGAGTCTGAATTCGAAATGTCGAGCTTTTGATATTGTTTGTTTACTCGCATCATTATCATTCCAAATATACACGAATACGTCTCCTACCTCACTCCCTTGGTATTTTATCGTCAAAATTTCTGTTTACAGTATTTCCCGGTAGCGATACCATCATATTCAATGGAAGGAGTCATCTGACGGCCTGAACTAATTTACTGACACCCCTAGTCTGCAGAGCAATGCTTTTCAATTCATACTGACTGAGACCCGTCGATCCTGGGTCCGAGCTATGGTCCCAATTCTTATGGTGACCCTGGCACGCACCTGCTAACAATAATCAGCAAGGTCCAAATTTGCGAAAAGGGTTTCACTCCAGACAATTTTCTGGAAAAGGGGTAAAATGATCACAATTCTAAAAATTCATGGAAAAGGGTGAAATGTTGCCCTTATTGCTAAATGTTATCTTAAAAAAACTTTAGGGGGAATCTCACCGGCAAACACCATTCAGCATTGATGATGCTGTTTCATTGAGCAACAGGTGTTGCTATAATTTCGAGTCGAGCGAACATGGCGGTGTCAACTGGGAAATGGAGCAAACACAAATTTGACGATAAAATAGTAATCAAGAAACGCGGTAGGGGATACATTCAATATTTTTGGAATGAGAACCATAAATGGAATTGAACAATACCAAAATCATGTGTGAAGGTCAATGTTGTCACACTGTAAATAATTACCAAGTTTTAGCTTGCTAACATGAAATTTCGACTTCTTAGTTCCAATTTAGGGGTCACTGAGTGTGAATTTGTACTAGAGAAACTCCTAAACCACAATCATGCACTGGAGCACAGACTAATAGATACTTATCTGGAGTTTATACAGAAGTAGAACTCAAAACACCAAAAATAATTTGAAATTTGATTGCGAGTACAAAGATTAGACCCCGACCCTTGTCTCACATATTACGCTAGACGCCTACCCTACACTACAGTCCTGTGGCTGTGGCTGTGTCTCTAACAGTCATTCATTGATTGATGACTGGCAGTATAGAGGCTAGAGCACATGACTTTGAGTCGCTTCGAAAAGGCTCAAACACTGAAGCTGTTAAGTCACAAAACGTGATGGCTTTCTGTTTTTCAAGCTGTTAGGACATACCTAGACGTTTACATGTCGATTCAGAACAATGTTTTCCAAGGTCTGGGAACTCCATCTCATACAGTCGCTCACAGGCACAGCTTTCAACACAATCACTTCCTGGACAAGTTTCTGCTAAATGACGTCAGCAAATGTGTTGAGCTATTTATAAATGAGGCGAAAACCTTCCAACCGAAGTTTTATTTCAAAATTTAATGAGTGTATTTAGTTAACACAGTTATTTCCTACATTTTATGTATAAAATTAGTATTTAACATGTACGTCGCATTTAATAATGAAACTTTCATAAAATTAAAACGCAATTTAGTTATTAATTTCAATTTTCAATATGCGCACTTGGTTCCAAAGAATGACTTGACCGATTTTGAATGTGACGTCACATTCAAGATGGAGAACGAAGGGAATCCCCGCGTGTTTTTCGACATTCGAGTAGCTGGAGAAGACGGTTAGTTTGTCGTTGTTTGCTGACATCATCACATTCTGGCATTAAAAGATAGTTTTTAAGAGTTCTTGCGATTCTTTGCAAATGCAACGGGTTTCACTTTGACCAGTTGACAACCAGTAAATTGTCAGCCAGAAACTCGGAATGTTCTAGATTCTCCGTAGCCAGCTAGCTGCTAGGCAATGACTATCGCCTCTATTGGCCCGACCAGAGACGATGCAGCTCCTATAGGCGCTCCATACGCCGGAAGCTTTTCGGCGAATTATGCCTCGCACTGACTAAAACATCAAAGTCACGCTGTTATAAATACCTTTTGCGCATAGAGGAATACCTTAGAAGGTTGTCGATGTGTTTAATTCCTTCCAACTCGAACAAATACTCCCGTTATCAAACTTTTTCTTAAGTTCAAGCAGTCCCTATTTCAGTTCCCAAAATCGTGAACTCACTATTTTTATACTGCGCACGCTCCAATTTTTATTGCGCTCGCTAGGTGATGTGACTTCATGACCTCAATCTCTAAATAGGCCAAAGGTGTGCTATTGCGGTCTTGTCAGTCAAATGTTCGTTTCCAAAATGCCACCACTTTACTTGTCTTTAATTGGCGTCACTTGAAACTGATTGTATTTCAATGAATTATTGTTTGTATTTGATAAAAATAAATGCTGTTGATATGACATTTAATAGTCTTTGTGCACATATTTGACATTTTAATGTTTAACAACACGGCGAATGCACGCGGCTAATTCCCGGCAGCAGGTACGCAGATGGCGGGGACTTCAGCTTTCAAAGTTCGCCGGTAGGACCGCAACTTCTGACCTTCAGCCTGGTTAAAAGAATGAGGTCAAATCTCTTGGCGTGCACCGAGTGAAAATGGTGAATTCACGATTTTGGGAACTGAAATAGGGACTGCTCGAAGAAAAAGTTTGATAATGGAAGTATTTGTTCGAGTTGGAAGGAATTAAACACATCGACAACCTCTTAAGGTGTTCCTCTATAGATGCGCAAAAGGTATTTATAAAAACATGACTTTGATGTTTTAGTCGGTGGGAGGCATAATTCGCCGAAAAGCTTCCGCCGTATGGAGCGCCTATAGGAGCTGCATCGCCTCTGGTCGGGCAAACAGAGGCGATGGTCATTGCCTAGCTAGCTGCATGATTGAAGACTGTCGTCAAAATACAGCTAGGTACCACTGTGTGTTAATCTTCCATAGACCCCGACACTGCACACAGTCAGGATAGTTCTGCTCGTCACCTCGCCGTGAAACCTGTATCAACATGTAGAGCTCAAGATCGGACGGAGTGCATGCAAAATCTGGGAGTCAACTACACATAGTGTACCTAATTATCGGACGAACCCTAAATATCGGACATTTCATAAAATCTTACTTGAAGTATAATCTTATGCCACCAATTTTTGTTCAGCTGTAATGCATTCAATGTCCAGCACTGTCTCGTTTTTTCACGGCTCTGCCTCGTTTTGATTTCACCGAGAGGGTGCCTAAAATGGATGATCGCATAAATTTGTCATAAAAGTTGAAAACAAATTTTTTTTTCCACAATGAAATCATCTCACAAGTCAAACTCCGACCGCGCAAATGCAGGTGTCATATCAAGAAGGTGAAGAGATACTAAAAACTGCAGTGAGTTTGCACGTGCTTTAGTCATCTGCACTGATGCATCGAAACAACTTGACGCGGTCATCAGATTTCATTTAATGGATATTTTTTTGCGAATGGAGTTGCGTTCTAGTAGCATATATGTCAAAACATTCTAGCTGAAATTTGGATGCAAGGTGCCTGCGGCCATTACGTGGTTAGTCAGTTTTCCGTGGTATGGCATATGGGGAAACATGGTGTCCGAGGTTCTCCGAAGGTTTGCTAGTTGTTATTTTTAAAGATCAGTCAGAGCATAAATGTGGCTTTCAAAGACAAGATATAGTAACAGAAAAATTCCTTAAATTCAGCAAAGAATTAACAACAATCTGTAGTATTTTCAAATAAATATAATGCAAAATGTGCCAAAACGTCTGATAATTATGTCACTTAACTGTAGCCAGCTAGCCTTGGTACAAAGCTTTATACTAAATATACAGCTTTGCACCGATGTGGGTAAAAAAGTGGTAAGATAGAATCTGAGACAAAATTAGTGTCATTAAAAACTACAGTCTTCCTTGAGTAAACTTAATTATTTTATGGTGTTGGGAAAAATGGCCTTAATTATTTAACGGTGTTGGAAAAATGGCCTTCCACAGTTATTCTTCTGCTAAAGTTGTGGAGCGATCTTTAGAGACAGCTTTTGGCGACATGAAATATTGTGTAACCTATTGGCCAGTTTCTTTTTTCGCCGATTCTTCAATCAGCTGTTGTTCTTTCACGAGTTTGCGTACACGTCACAACAAATTATGCATGGGAACTGGTTTCACTTCATTATAAGTTTTTAGAATTTTGATACCGAAAAACCGAATTTCAGAAGAAATTTTGCNATTAAAAGAACTTTTGTTTGCTGCTCTTGGTCTGTCAAATGCTTTGGAGAAATTATGAGATGCATTGGTAGGAAAGCTAAACTTTGAAGTGTCTAAGAAGTAGGTTACACCAGTGCAGTGTGCAGTTTTAAACCATATATAAATACCTCCAGCATGACCATGCTTATGGGTAGACACAAAACAATGTCATTAACTGGCATTCAACATTTGCGTCGAGTTTGGAATTTATAATGTGGAGAACACTGAGATGTTGCAGAAATTTAGTGCTAGATGTGTTAGAGGCGGGACGTTTAATGATTGAGTTGCACCAGTGTTTACAAGGACAATGAGGGTTTCTGGAAGTAGATAGTTATTTCAAATTGCTTAGAAGTGGAACAGAGAAGATAACTGGGATTATAATGTGAATACCTAGACACCACATGGGAAATGGCTGCACACCCAACCACCTCGTTAGACCATTGTGTGAACTATTAACTGTTTGTTTTCACTTTATGAGACAATTGCATTGAGTGACATTTTGGTCTTTTTAAAGCTTCTTAATTTCACTGAAATTAATTAGCATGTGCCAATAGATAAGCTGCTTGATTACGAATAGTTGTTTATAATGGTATTTTACACAATGTTGTCCTGCTTCAGAAACAATTATCTGCACACCAACTGAAAACTACCTCCACCCTGTGATGGCAACTGATCAAAAATTATCCATGATTTCCCCACAACGCAAACACTTCTGTTGCTAGCCATGCTGTCTTATTTTGGTCAGTTGACCTATGTATGGGTATAAATTTCATTTTGATGGAAATTGAAACACAGTAAAGCAAGTTCTGTATATTCCCTGCTCTGAATGGAGTGCTTTGCTCATAGTTCCATTTCTATTAATATTCCCACAGTTCTCTGCAACAGAAAATTCAAAATTCAAACTTGACTGAAATTACGTGTTCAGAAGTCCATGTCCATACTGTGGCGAGTTTATGTATTACGTTTTTCCAATAAATGCATTGAGCTTGTACCAAAAATCCAAAATTTTGTAATATGCTGAGGAAACTACTAATCTCCTAATACTTAGGTTTAAACTTGTTGCATAGGTTTTCAAACTCAACACATGAAAGCCAAACTCATCACCACAAAATTCAAACTCTACGTAGTGACGAGACGAAACAGGTTGTAGATAACAGTGACTCCTTAAGTTAAATAAAATATCTAGGGCGGTGTTTAACTTTTCAAACGGAGAAATGATGTTAAAGTTATTTACGATTTTTCTTTCTAGTTGGAAGAATTGTGTTTGAGCTGTACCAGCATGTTGTACCAAAGACTGCTGAAAACTTCAGAGCCCTCTGCACAGGGGAAAAGTCTGAAGAGGCGGGAAAACCGTTGCATTACAAAGGATGCCCATTTCACAGAAGTAAGTCTTTTGAATTAGCACTTCTATTTACTCAAGACATTAAGATTGATAAGCTCAGAGCTCGGATGAGTATTGTTTGAAAAATATTTGATTTCAAATGGTAGATTTAAAGCAGTGCTTTCTGTAGGCCACTTGCCATTATAAAACTGGTCTCAGATTGTTCTTTAGTCAAACTGAAAGTTGATTTCAGGGTTTATAAGTTTCAAGCCGTGGCGTGAATTGAAAATTTATGAGCTTGGTTTTTACAAATAATGAACTGTCAAGTCTAGTCATCATTTGGAAAGGGATGAATTGAGTGCAATTTCATAAGGGTGACTCACCTGAATCAAAACTTTTTGAAGGAAAGCTGTATCAAAGACAAACTTCTAATTTAATGTATGGTAATTAACTGGCATCAACTTGTTCCTATTCAGATTACTGGTGGTCTTGGGAGGAACTGTTGATTTGTTGTTGATTGGCAAAGCGATTTGGTCTGGCATAATCTCATACAAAAGTCACTACTTGTTTGGTTTGCATTTTCCTGCAATGGTGATTGATGATATTGATGTTGTTATCTTTGCAGTCATCAAAGATTTCATGTGCCAAGGAGGAGACTTCACCAATCAGAATGGTACTGGTGGCGAGAGTATTTATGGAGAGAAGTTTGAGGATGAAAATTTTGATATAAAGGTTTGCTGAATTCGACGTAGAATGCTCTAGCTTATGTTTGCTGAGAAAACATATTTTCTGTATTTGGGCTTAATCTCTATAAATGGCTTTGTGATGACTTTGTCTTTATAAAATTTGTGAACTCTATAGCATCGTAAGTTCATTTTTGTTACACTTTTTACACAGTTTCATATCAAAACAACGTGGCCAGTTGACCGTTTGTTTGATCGGAAAACCCGCTAACAGTGTCTGATCATAAGTTGGTGTGTGATGGAAAGAAAGTATGTGAACATGTGCGGCTGAGATTACTTGATCACTGAAAGTGTGCTGACTTTGATGGTCCTCCTGTTCTTCGAGTAGTAGTTTGCACTAGAGTGATTTTCAAGGTGGCATAGTCGATTGTGCAGTCTTTTACATTTGTACATTTTAGCATGAAAAGCCAGGACTGTTAAGCATGGCCAATGCTGGACCTGGCACCAACGGATCTCAGTTCTTTATCACGCTTAAAGAGACGCCCCACTTGGATGGGAAACATGTCGTGTTTGGCAAGGTCCTCAAAGGGATGAGTGTGGTGAAGGAGATGGAGAGACTGGAGACAGACTCCCAGGACAAGCCTCTCAAGGTGGCTGATTGACAATAGGGCAATACAAAGAATTTCCATCTACAGACTCCTTCTGCCTAACTTTTGGATCAGCAGTAATAATCTGGTTTTTAGGATTTCCCAGAATAAACAGTTCATGGTGTGAATAGGGCAAGAGTTTGGTGTAATGATATACATGTTATAACATACGTAATATATTGAAATTTATGATTTCCTTTCCATTTATGGACACCCATTTTCTGTAAGTAGCCCTGAATTACTCTTTTACAAAGATAAAAAAAATCCATTTTCCAAGTGTAGGCTTCCCGTACTGTCAGTGGGGCGTGGAATATGTTGCAAGCAGTTTACCCCATTCAATCCACCATCTTTTTGGTCACATCACATGACCGAGCATGTTTTCAAAAGCAATGAATTGTCAACTCTTTCTGAGCCCAGAAATCATTCTTATGAAGTAAGGAATAAGTTAAGATTTGTTTAGCCGCAGTGAGTGTGTTTCGTTGAGATGGAATAGGTAAAGTTCAAGTACAGCAAGTTAGGTACAATGTTCTGCATGATTTCAGGAGTGTGTCATTCACGAATGTGGGCAACTTCAGCCCGGAGAGGATGATGGTACTGTTCGTGATGATGGTAGCGGAGATGTGTATCCTGACTTCCCTGAGGAGTACTTTGAGCTTGACTTTAAACAGGTGACTGATTCCCTAATATATTGCTCACACATCAATGCATTTTAAAGTGGCAATTTTAAATCAGGAACTTCACACTTGTCTAAATTTTAGATTTGTTTCATTGTACTATTTTGTTATACTTGTAAAGTTTTAAGGTGTTTACTGATTTTAAATGTAAATGGGTGTTAACTCATAGTTTCAAAGCACTGGGGTAGGGGTGTTTTCTGAATGTGACATGTGTTTATGTTCGAACACACGAGTTTCGTATTGCCTCTTAGTAATGAATGGCCATCAGATACATAATGTGTAATGCGAATATGGACTGATCATGATGGTGATATCGGTTATATGAATGGAGGAAGAGCAACATTGCTCTCTCAATATCCATAAGATTTGAGGATCATTCGATATTGGTTTTATTACACGACCTTTGTTGCTTCTTTGTTGGGAGTTTTTTTTTTGTCGTTTATGAGAACACCTTGTTCTTACCTCCCTTGATGTTCTGACATCATCAGCTCGCTTTGTGCATAGGGTTAGTTTCTACAGAGTCTGATAGATGAGATGGCGAATAGCAATATCTGACACCCAGGCAGCATCAATGATAAGTGATAAATTACTCACTAAGTTAGTCAGTATTATGCTATATAGGAAGTTGTTGTTCTGTGTATCAGCCAATCAGAGGACAGAAGTATCAGTTATCATACCTAATTGTGTTGTTAATGACAATAAATTTGAAATTGTGTTGAATTTGTTGCTGTTACATTCTGTTTCATATTAAGCAGTGTTATAATCTTAACAATTACAGAAAGACAAAGTCTTGGAGGTAGTTGAGTTCATTAAAACTGTTGGCAACAACTTTGTTAATGCGAAAGATTTTGAAAAGGCGGTCAAGAAGTACGTCAAAGCTCTTCGGTAAGAACACATTTCATTGCTATATTGTACAATTGTGCAGAACTTTGTTATATTTTTGCAACTTTAAGATTGCTGACTGAGTATTCAAATGACAGACATGCCAACCATTCTGTATTCTAGGAACATGTCCTTGTGCAAGTGAAATATCCTTAATGCAGTTTGAAAGTGAAAAATCTGTATTTACGCATAGCTGTTTGAAATGAGGACTTGAAAAATGTGATCCTTTAGAGGTCCACTCAGTATGGGGCATATTTTGATTGTAATATTGATACGCAGCATTATGAGATGTATAGTTTGCAAGTATTATCAACTTGCACTCAATGAATATTTAAACTGACAAAAAAATACATTGACTTCCATAAAACTATGTTCTTTCCTTTCACCTGTCTTGTGAGCTATTGAGTTACATCTCTTACAGATTTGAGTACCTTGTCATTAGTTATGACGAGCATGTTATTTTTTTACAGTTACCTGTATAGGTTGATGGAAGTCGCAGAGTTAAGTAAGGAAGACCAAAAACAAATAGAGGATGATTTAGTGTTGAAGTTACATCTTAATCAGTAAGTCTTATTTTTGGTATTTCCAAAGGGATTAGTTTTGAATGCCTGTAGAGTAGTTTCAAAAAAGATGACAGATTTTATCAAAAGTGGTCGTGCTTTGCTGGTATGTTGAAAATGGTAAAGGAAAACCAGAAAAACTGATAAAAACTGCTGCAAAATTAATCGAAAATAATCTGAGAATTTTGACGAAAATGATATAAGTTTCTCCTTCTTATTTTATCGATTGCGCACTCCCTGAAATTATTTAAACTAAGTTGATATTTGAGAAACATGGAATAAATTTCAGCAGGCATTAACAGCCCAATCTCGTTTGCTCTTTTTACTGCCAGACTATTAATTGTTTTGCAAACAACTTGCACATGAATTTTTGCTACCCTCTATGTTGTTTTTATTGAATGAAATTCCGGAGGCTGATAATCACGCTATAATGTGAGTGATAGATGGTCCTTTATTGTTGTTGTCAGTCACGTACTACAGCATAGTGGAACGGACTGCGTTATCATATGACACTGAGAGACCCGTTGCTGTCAAGGCAATGGACGTTGCGTGAAATGCAACAAAAACTGTAGCCAGCATAAGTTGTCAACACTGTAATAGACCTACATGATACATTCACTGTCTGCTTGTTCTATTTAGTACCCCATCCGCTAAATCACTCATTCAATTGTTCTTTGACATAATGACTGCTGGTTCAAGAATTTCGACCTGAATTTTGCAATGTTGACCTTGAAAAATCATACCAGCCCACCTAACTTGATTTCGGCCTGGGAAATGCGAATCGCGCACTGTTCTAAAAGGGTCCTAAATCTCTGAGATTTTAAAAAAGTGTTGTATTTTAGATGGGGGTTGAAAAATTTCAATACATGATGTTTATTTTTCACGGCAGACAACTTTCTTCCAAAACGAGGCATAGGCAATAAGTTGAAGAATCTCATAACTGCATTGTTCCAATATTGGACAACTGTGAGAAAATACTACTTATGTAAATTAGTAAACGCGTTGATTGGAAAGCTGGGGTGCATAATGAAGCATTGTTCTTGTTAATCTTCCTTGAGAAATGTCCTGTGGCTCAAATCTTCCTCACAGATTTTGAGTCTCCTCCAAGTGGTGTAGATAACAGTGCATCATCTAATATATTGAGAATGAGTCTTGTGTCTTAGACTAAATGCTTACTTTTTCCTAGTACCTCAGAAACTTCCCATCTCCTTCAATGGGTTGATGTTAAGTCCAAGTGGCAGGAACTCTGGTCACGTAGGAACTTGTATGTCTTGTGATGCTATCTATTCTCTCATTCCTTGCTGAGGAGAGATTGTATTTGGCACCACTTAGCTTGTTGACTGTAACTAGGATTTTAATCAAATCATCAAAGGCGATAAGAAGTCTCCAAGGTATTAGGAATAGGTAAATATTCAATCCAGCAGAGAAGTCTCATTCGCAATATAACCATAGACTATAGTACATGGACCGCCAACTCCGTATACTTTCAATGGACGAAATCTGTGAGCTTACGCACAAGCCATTACGTCATTATTCACTGGCGACACCTGGCTAAATTTTCTGGTGCAATTTCCGGCAAGTACGTCGTCTGCTAATCATGGTCGGCTGCTGTGTGGCCGGTTGTTCGGCCACACAGGCGAAATGCAAAGGAATTGGCTTCCATACCATGCGATGACCCCATAATCGGCTGTGCGAAGAAAAGCTTATTTATTGTGTCAACGTGAATGGCAGTTGTTTCAGCAATAAGACTTTATAGATTTGTTCAAGGCACTTTGAAGATGAACGCTTTTTAAGAGGCTCTGGTAGGCCTACTACTTAATCCTGTCTTCACAAATCCATTTTTGTTTTCCCCGTTTTGTTGAAAACTATCTGGTAAACTTTTTGACGAAAATTGTGTGCTGAATTTCTTCCAAAGGAAGTGACTTATGAACTCCTGTCCTTACGAGCAACTTCAGCCATAGTCTAGTGAGCGAATTAACCAAATTACTCTTCGTTGGCCCTGATCAGACGGTTGGTCTGAGCAGAATGCACACATTTGGCCTGGATTTGGATCAGTGATTTCAACAAGTTCACATTCGTGTACAAATAAATAGAATGCTGGTAAAACCTTTAACATAAATAAAGATTACATTAATACTTCAGAAATAACCACCTGGACCAGTCAAAATCTATCTCGCAATTCAACAGCAGGTTACACACTCATTTCATGACGAATATATGCCGCACAAAATCTCTGCAGTCTATGAAAATGCAACCAACTTCTTTGAAAACATGGAACAGGAACACCAGAGGGGTGTGAAGGTTGTTTTTATTCTTCAATGTTAAATTTTTGTAAGCGGACAAATGGTTTTTAAATTTCCACCTTAAGTCTTAACATTTCCAAACTTTAGCCTTTCAAACGAATGTTTATGACGAAAACAAAATTCTTCAACCAGTTTTGTAAAGTCCTATGCCACCTGTAGCGGTCAGGACGCTTAGAAAAATCCGCTTCAGGAAGGGAGGCGCTTATTATAGCCCTAAAGTGGTTGAAACCCGGTCTCTGAAACAGGTGAAATCGTAAGCTAGAATTCATCAAATTTACGCTCAATGACGCATCTGCAGTGCATTGTTATCAAACTTTGTTGTTAACTTGCGAGCATTTTTCAGAAAATCCCACTGCCAAAAATTTCTGTAAATCAGGTTTCAAGCTCCTCAGCTTGGTTTAACTATATATTAATAAACCATAAAAATGGTTCCAAGTGACCAGTGCAATGGGCCCACATGCACTGCCTGCGCACGTCTGGTAAAATGTGTATCATGCAGCTCCTGATTTAAACAAAGGTCTCTTTTTTAATTTTGGTCCGGTATAAATAACGCAACAGACCAGCGAAACACTTCTACCTTACAAATCTGACAATCCCTATTTTTAGAAAATTTGAGCACCTGGCAAAAGATACTAATGATGAAATTACTGTGATGATAATCACCCACGTTGTTTATTTACTTCACCTACACAATTTGAAATGGTAAAATGAAGCCCATTCGAGTAAGCACCATGTGGGTCCCAATGCCAACCCAATATATGATAGAACCCAACAAGCTCAAGTTGCAGTCAAATCAGAATTGCTGCCATTATGGTGTTTTGTCCATGCCCATCTTGCAGAGTTTTAGTTAGTTTTATCTATTTACGTCATAATAAATGCAACATAGCTCGTGGCATACCCCGGGCAAAATAGATTACAATAAATAAGGAAATTACTGTATCAACAGATTGGCCAAATAAGAATAAGATACAAAGTGTTGCTACAGTGCACACGTGCACGATACTTGGTCTATTATTTTCCCGCCGTAAATACCTGAACCAATCATATCACCAATGGCGCAAAGTTTTCGAAAACAGCTCGATTCTTAGGGAGTCCTGTTACTGCTTTATTTATCTTCAAAACTTTATTGTGTTTCATTTAATTTATTTTCTGTTCAACTCAACAAAGCCACTTAATATGAATGAATTCAACACAATTTAATGCATTGTAAAAACCAAAAGCTATGCTCTATCAACATTAGACAAAATCAGTACAACCCTTTCTTAAAAAATGGGTTAAAAGTTAGAAACAAAGGACACAAGTTTCCATCACGACAGCAACACGGAATCGTACGAAGGCGATGATTTTCAAAATTTGATCCGTTTTTGTTGTATGTCTTTTCCCTACGGTTCAGGGTTACTTCTGAATCCAGGAACAAGAACTGAAAGAGGCAGCGTTCATGATAACGTTCGAGAATGGTAACATTTATACAAGGTGTTACAACTCATCGATATTGTCATCTCCTCTGTTTTCATCCAACCTTCCCTGATGAAAACTTGAATGAAGAGGACCTTCCGTACTTGAGTGAGCATGGTATACTGTGTCATTTATGTTGAATTATTCAACATTTCTTTTAAGAACCATTTCATGCTATACCTAAGGCTCATGCACGGTACAACCAACGGCCCTTTTAAGGGCCACTCAACACTTCCCAGAAGAACTGCTCACTTGAGAATGTTGAATTATAAACATGCAATGGTTAAACTAGTCAAATCATTGCAGAGGCGCATTTTTTAATTCGAACAAAAATTTTTTTCATTCACAAGTACTCCTTGGAATTTGTGCACAAACATGCTTTCGTAGTTTTTTCAGTAGGCCTATGTGAACCATAAATCACAAACTGTCCGATAACTATGCTGCTATTGGGCAAGCAGACGACATAATCAGGCGGCACCGAAGTTTGAATTTTGTAAGTAGCATTACCAAAAGTACTCACGATATCAACACTACTACTATTGGAAGACTTTGAACAGCGTTTCAATGTCGAAATTTTTTTTCTCGTTGTGCTGGACAGTGAAGTAGCTGTGAGAATTTCCCGTCAAAATACACTAACCGGAAACTGCACCAGAAAATTTAGGAGAGTGGCGGCGCCTCTTGCCTAGCACATTGGTAAATGTTGGAGTTGCGAATCTGTTGTCTATAATCTATGATATAACATGATGGCTCAAGGCCTACACTCTGGTAATGTATTGTGTACTTAAAACTTTTGTATTCTCCTCAGGGCATTGTGTTATTTGAAGTTAAAGAATTATGAAGAAACTCTTAAAAGCTGTGATGAGGTATGGTAAATGCTGTGTCTTTGTTTGTTTTTTATCATCCGTTCACAAAATATTTGATGCTTAGTATATCAATGGTGCTTTACTTTTCCCTGTATATATGTTTTACGTATCAATAGTTGCATGGTAACGCATCAGTGAATGACAACACTCGGAACATGCTAATTATATAAGACAATTGTTTCATCATCTTGTATGCTCCTAATGGACATGTTGCCAGTTTCTAACGTTTCTGAATTCTTCAGGCTCTAGATATTGATCCGAAGAATTCCAAAGCTTATTATCGACGTGGCCAAGCCCATCAGATGGTCAATGATTTTGATCAAGCAATTGTAAGTCCCTTTGGTCTGTAATTTTTCCATACCACTGTCTCATGTTTTAGTATGTTTGGCTGTTTACTTTTGACTTGTCTGTGGCAGAATCTCCATAGGCCTTTATGCAGCGTACGTCCTGGGCGTCTAATTGGATGCCCTAGCACTAATATGGACGCCCTGACAAGGACGCCCAATGTATCATTTGGACGCCCACTGTCAATAGGAACCTTTCAAGTTTGGACTCGCACATTGTAATGAATACTAGGAAGCCTCTGGAGGCTCACAGTGGGAGCTCTTTTTTCAAAGCAGGAAGAAATATACAATGCATTTACAAAGTATATACAATGTTGCTATGCTCACACTTGGTTGATAGCATTGTAAAAGTCTTAGTCTACAGTTTTTTAGTGAAAATGCTCACTACAGAAGGCTGTTTCGTAAACTTGGTCTATGCATTTTTTGTAAAAAATCTGTGAGTTTGGGGGGATTGCTGGGGGTGGGGGTTACATGTCGGAATCATGGACGCCCTGGAATATTGGGAACCCCATTTTGGACACCCTATTTTCGAAATCCTGGATAAAGGCCAGTATGGAGATGTATTTCTCCAGGGTTTTTATATTTAGCTAGACGGTGTGTAGTCTTTTTCTGTGTCTGTGTGAGGGTAGTTTTTGATTCTACTCTTTCTTTTTTCTTGTTAGGTAAACTGCAAAAAGACAAAATGAATACTTTTACAATTCCCGTACATTACTGGACAAAGAGTACTTGAACAATTACCTCATTGTGTTCACCAGTACGAGGCTACTGACATAGACATTAGCAATATTATACAATAAATATGAAATTCTATATTGTATACTTTATCACGACAGTCCTTAAGCATGGTGAACTTGCGTAGATATTATCCCTATGAAAGATCACCACTTGAAGTAGGCAACATGACTCAACACCTCAATACACCATGATAAAAGAGGCACTCAAGTCTCCCACCAGAAATAATATCAATGCATGCCATCTTCCGATCGTCCAGAAAACTAATTCTGTAACAGTAAATCTTCAGTAATTGTCTAATCAGTGGTGAGTCACAGTAATTAATAAGAACTATTGACTCTGAGCTTGAAATTCTTCTTTCAGAAAGATCTCAGTACTGGGTTGAAACAAGATCCAAGTAGTAAAGGTAACTGAATTACTCAATCTGTTTTAACATGTTTAACTGTTATGCAGGTGATTGTAATTTTTGATGAGAATATGACTTGTAACATAGACAAGGTGCTTATTGCAAGCATTCTCCAGGTTTTTAACAAATTCCACGATAGTCAACTCTGACTCAATTTTGCCACATTCCAACTGCTTCATGTGTAATAGAGTATTAAAAATTTTATCTTCCCAAAGCCCCCACCCCCCACCAGAGCTGCATCAGCGCACTCTGGTCAACACCTGTCAGTCATTATCGTAATTAAATTTTTTTTACACATAATGTTTTTAGATTATTGTTACATTATTTACTGAATTATTTACCCATTGTTTTCTCCATTCATTTATGTAAAGGGGGGAGTCTTCTTGTCAGCAATCAGTAGCCTGTAGAAGATCTCCAGCCAAGTCAGTGACATGTTAACGCATGCTTTGTTTTCTTCCATTCCAGCAATCCAAACCTCTTTGGCATCTGTGAAAAAAGAAGTTCAGCACAGGAAAGACAAGGAAAAGGCAGCCTATGCTAAAATGTTTTCATGAAAGTTGCTCACCCTTTTGCTGTGCATTCTTACAAAACTGCAGTGAACATTTGAAAATCATTTCCAAGCATAATTAGTTTAAAAGTAGGCAAATCAATTGTAAATACCATCTCCAATTACTTTAACGTAGCAACAGGTTCAAAAATAAAAGATGAAAATTATTTATTGTCGGTGTTGGTGGTAGTTAATTGTGTGTTTTCACTTATTTAGATTGCAAAAAAATGTAAGCCCTGCTTTGATGAGACTTAGAGTGTTGAAGATTATGTAGGATTTTAGAAAGATGTTCAAATTTGGCTCACTTCAGAACATATTTGAGAAATGACAAATTTGACTAACTTGAGGACAGCATATCTGAAAAATGGCTGATCAGATTCATATGAAACTTTCAGATACCATGCCTTATTCACCTTTCTCCAAAAGCCTGATAGGAATTGTTTTTGAAGTGTACCAATTTTGCATGAGGGGCTATCAAAAATAGAAATTTTATGATTTTCATGAAAAAAGTTAAGTTCCACATAAAGAAAACGAAATGATGTTTGAGAAAACTGTAACTGCATTTTTGAGATGTTGCCTTGAACATTTATATCAAATGAAATGTGATCAGTTATTGACCATTGTTTCGCTACCAATGTACATTTGTTTTGCTAAATTTTGCTAAAACATACATGGTCACTCATCCAATCAATAGCAGATTGGTAAAAAGTCAAAAATTTGAATTCTGCAGGCTTTCTATTTTCACAAAATATGTACTGATGCTAAGTCAGCTCTGGTTGTGTTAATGCTTCTATTAATGAGCTTAGCAAGCTTGCAGTTGTAAGAATGGTCAACATACAGTGGGTCAGTGCCCTTGTGGGAATTAAGGGCTATGAGAATGCAAACAGACGGGCAGACTTGAAAACTTACTTCACGAAGAACCATAACGGGGCTCTCGTGCTTTAGCTCAGATGTTTTATGTAATGGGCCTAACCATTAGGCCTGCGCACGTCTGATGCACCGCAAATGACATCAGGCTACCTGCCTTTTGTTTTTAACCTAATATTTATTGGGGGAAATTCGAAAAACAAGGATTAAATCTGTTATAACAAATCGGATCTCTTGCGGGTCTATTAGTTGACCGATATTTTCTCAGCAGTAGGGATCAGTAGCATACTCTGAGATTACCTCGAGTATTACAAGTTTAACCAGAGCGGTAGATTCTGTGTCTTGCAAATATGAATTAATTGTTAAAGCGCCATAGGCTCCTATAACTGGCTGAAATCGTAAAAACGGGGTTTTACAAACAGTTCCGCCTCGAACATTGCGTCCCACATTTGTGCCATGGCGTGTGTACTGGACAGACCATAAATTGAGAGCTCAATTCGTTCTTACTTTGCCATCTTCTGCAAACAAACTTTCAAAAATCAATAAGTGAATTGGATGCTGACAAAATACTTGTCTGAAAGTTCCCAAAAGGTCCGTATTTCAAGGTCAGTAGGATGCCACTTTCGTCGTAGTAATATCAAAGGTCCCAAAACTGACTCCCACTTTTCAGTTGTCCCTTTTGTTGATTAAACAATATTTGGGAAATTTAGTTGGGAATGAGAGAGATCAATCTTTCTAGTGAGAGGATTGTCCATTTCAATTTGGCCCATAACTTAACTGGGCTTAAGCAAGGTACCTAAACTACACGGTCAACGGACTCATAAACACGACTCATGGACCTGCAAACACCGTCCACTGACTCACAAACACGGTAACGAACTCACAAAAACACGATCCACGCACCCAAATACACGGGACACGGACTCGTATTCACGATCAAACACGGTTAACGGACCGCCAAACACGGGTCATGGACTCATCGGCTTCCTTGGTCAGCTGACATCTTCCTTTTGTCCGTGTCCTGTGTATTTGGGTGCGTGGATCGTGTTTTGTGAGTCTGTTCCCATGACGTTTGTGAGTCAGTGGACGGTGTTTGCAGGTCCGTGAGTCGTGTTCATGCGTCCGTGCCCGTGTTTATGAGTCCGTTGACCGTGTTGTTTAGGTACCTTGTTAAGATGCATGCTGCGTATTTTTCAGATATTTAGTGCATTGTAGGGTATTTCGTCCATGCTGTTGCAGTGAGCGCGAATTAAGGTAGCTGTTCACTTTAAAATAACAAACTGCGTTACTCGAGTAAAACAAAACTAAAATACAATACGATTTCAGCACTAGCTAATTTATTGCAGGAAATCCTTTTTGAAGTGTATCCCATTTTTCATCGAATAAGGCAAACCTGAGACTTGACTTGAAAATTCATGACATTGTTCAAAGGACCAAATTGGCTCCTAGCCCCGGGGATTGCTTTGGCACTATCATATACTCCACGGCAAAGGCGTTATATTTGAATTTGATTTTGAACATCCAAAATGCCGCCGCTGTCAGCATGCAGGCCTATTTATAAACGCAGACGCATATTTCGTTGATATTCTGAAGTCTAAAAGTACAGGCCCGTAGAAAGGTAAAAATTATTGGGGAGGCACAAACCGATTTCACTTCTTCAATCGTTTGCCCCCTCCCCTTTGCTATCGACACCACCGACCTCACCCCTCCCATTCTCCGGATGTCGCATTTTGTTCCCCCCTCCCTCCTCTCCCCATGTCCACCATACGTAGGGGCAGACCCCGGGGAGCCAGCCATCAGAACTTGAGTAACCGTGTTTCAACAAAAATGATTTAACGGATAATTGAGAGTGTCAAGCGAAAGGGTCAGCGCACACGGCGTCGTATCTAATTTGTGTAAGGAACAAGTTAGTACCTGATCTGCAGCGGAAGATGCTCTAAAACAAAAGTTAGTTTTTTGGCGGAAGGCAGGTTAATACCCACTTTAAATACTTTGTATAAGCGAAAGCACCTGTGATAATAAGTGGGCGAGAACAAATTTTTGTTAATTTTGATAAAATCATGACATTATATGTATGTGGTTCCATGGAGGTTTAATAAGAGATGGTCACGTTTTATGACTTTCTAGACAGTAACTGAGATGTTCTATTATTCAGTATGTCATAAAGTGGGCTCTACTGCATATGTTTTGAAACCGATGCATTCATCAATATTGATGATGTTTCTTTGAATATCACCAATTAATAAATTCGACATTGTCCATGCGCACACACATATATCAGGTGTGCCCCAAAAAGTGAGCCACTTTTTGACAAGTAATTTATTAGCAATTGACCAATCTAATTCGTACAAATTTTTCACAATGTATTTTCAGGGTGTCATCAATTAGTCTTCAAAGTATCTTAGAGAAATATATAAAATTATGGAAGTACTGTGAAATTCAATACAGCAGAATGAAAAATGCGATGTCCCTGTGACTTTCATCGTGTTCATAGTGTGCTGGCATCTGTCAAAAATTTGCCTGTTTGGGTCTCACGTTTTTATTGTCAGATCTGTATCCAAATCAGTTCTGTCCAATATTTCGATTTGTAAGGATACCTTTGATTGAAAGTGATAAATTTACTACTGAAACCCGTTTCAAGGAGAAAGGGCTTGGCGGAAGAAGGATCGTAAAAGAGTTCCCAGGAAAAGGGTGCAGTGCGCTGTAAATAAACTTCTTGCTAAAATACGTAACACAGGGTCTGTTGCGCGTAAAAGTGACAATGGGAGACCCAAGACTGAAAGTCAGAAAGAAAACGAGGATCGTGTTGAGGAACTGATTCAATCTCAGGTGGACAACCCGGGGAATCACAAATCTCTGAGAGAAGCTGCAAGCTATTTACAAGTGAGCAAGTTTTCTGTGCAAAGAATTGCGAAAAAAATGGAGCTAAAACTTTTAAAAGAATGTGGGTATCACGGAGAGATCAACAAATGTTGGAATAGGAAAACTCGATGCTAATACTTGCAAGACCGCTATTCATCCACTGACGTGAAAAAAAAATCATTTTCACTGATGAAAACGACTTTACGCTATCGCTAAAAACAACCAAAACTACCGTGTTTATGGAAAACAAAAACAAGAAATTCGGCTTTCTCCACTCTATCATGAGATTTCCAGATTTTCCAAAAAAGTAATGGTTTCTGCTATAGTATCCTGGGAAGGAAAAGCAAACATAAATTTTATCGACGCTGATAGAGCCAAAGCTAACAATCAACGCTACAAGCAGTTATTGGATGAAAATCTTCTCCCGGATTGCAGGCGACTGGACTTTATCCTGGTAACAATTACGTGTTAAGCAAGATGGGGCTCCTTTGCACACGAGCAACATAACCCAGGCTCATCTAGAGGAGGCTACACCAACATTCATCTGAAAGGATGAATGGTCTCCGCTCAGTTCTGGTTGCAATCCACGGGACTATGACATTTGGGACTCTCTAAAGGAGAAAGTTTACCGGGGAATGAGAGACAATTTGACTGAGCAGGAGTTAAAAAACAGGATAATTATGTCATGGGAAGAAATCTCGATGGCAGAAATACAGAAAAGCATTTCTGGTGGAAGAAACGCCTCCGTTTTGTCGTGGGTGGAGATTAAAGCCACCTGGAGCAAACACTGAAATTGGCGAACTTCCCTATGATATATATATTTTTATTGGATGTTTTTAATTTCATAGTACTCACACAGTTGCACACATATCTCTTTGATATTTTGCGTATTTGTAAATGATATCCTAAGATTCATCTGTAAGAAATTTGAAGAAAATCTATTTATTTTATTTGCTGGGAAATTGCTTGTGAAAAAGTGGCTCACTTTTTGGGGACACCGTGGTCGCATATTGTTGTTATTGTCCGCTCCATATCTCATTTAAAACCCTGATCGGATTTTGATAAAAATCGACACAAGGGTGTAAGGCATCGCCAGCCGGTTTGTGTCACTTTTCAATATGCCCCGGCGCCCCTGGAGTCGGGGGGGTGGGGGTGGCTTTTTCACTGTGAGCGCGTTTGCCGATGATATCTGGAGATCCCATTAACGGATTTAATAGAAGCTAATTGACTTGGACGTATGATGATAACATTAAATTTTGACCACCGTTAAAAAATGAAGTGAGTCACTTTTCAACGTTAAAATGTTAAATTTTGGTCCATAGCAGCTTGTTGAAAATGTGCCAGCCCGTAATGTGTCAGTGGGGGTGGGGTGGGGGCATTTTTAACGGTTTCGTTCATAGCAAGCGACATAGAAAGAATGAACTTTCGGTAACATTGTATGGTGAACCGTTTCTTTGGTGTAGTAAGCACCAGTGGCGATAACTGGGGCCATAGGCTGTGCTCTAGAGTTTGGGCTTTTTTTCCAAAATCCGGGGACATTCCCACTGACTGGTAGCCTACATTCAAATTGTCTCATAAAACTCGCTCACTCAGTTTTACGCATGCAAATTGGTCCCAGAAATCCGATATGCCTACGTGTTACAGGTGGATCAAAACCGAGGGCGGATTTTTTTGTGATACATACTGTACTTTACAAGGGCTTGGTGTGTAAGGCTGGCCCACGTTGGATGAATGAAGTTCCACCGGGTAATGGGACGCGAACTAACGTCGGATACAATAAACAAATATCTACGAGAACGGGGAGTTTATTTTCAGCCACGACTCTGCACAGGGTTAAAGAAATAAGTAGAACACCGGTAAACCAGGTCAGAATTTGTCCCATGAGAAAAGCGTTTTATACAGACCTTGGTACACCAAGACTAGCCCAGGTGAGGTGCCTTAATTACCCCAACCAAGCAACAATTAAAGTCAAGCCTATTCTGAAAGACTTATCCGAGTTAATTAGGTGTGTAAACCTTTGTTAAAATGTAGTAGGCTTGTAATTATGTCCACCAGATGAGGTTTATTGCATTAGGTATGGTAATGTGCTGTCTGCATGTGATGGAAGTGAGTGGGGCGTAATTTTTAAAGGCAGTTTATATATCATATAGGCCATCGACTCCAGATTTTGTGGCGTGGACTGCACAAGGACTAAACAATAAGCTGTGAGAAGACTGTTGACGTTTTAACGCATGATTCCGATGTTATTGGAGTGGTGGAGACTTGGAGAAGCTGTAAAGTTCACAAATATGTTACCAGGGTATACTCTTGTTTTAATAATAGAGCTATAAAAACGAAATAGGTATGGCAGACACGGCGGATTATGCTTTTGTAACAAAATAACACATGTATGCATCATGTGTAAATTAAGAATTTGAGTTTGCTGTAAATTTTTGATAAAATCGTGTTAGGCAGTGAGAACGATATTGTTTATTGCTGTGAATATCTGCCCCGGAGGCAGCGGTAGGCCGGCCATAGAAATGATTTTGACAAATCAAAAGCAGCTCAGAGACCCTAAAATTCTATTTAGAAGAGATGTACTGGTTAGTAAAAATGAGGGTAACATTTCGCTTGTATTGAAGGCCTGCTTGAATGCGCGTACTGGTAACCTAAACGACTTTATCATTGACGATGACAGTGTGGTACAGATCTGATACTTTAATCAAACTAGAAACAACAAATAATTCACTGTAGTCAAGATCCATTTCGTAAAGGCCTGCAGTTGAAGAGTTGTGTTATGAATTAGACATGCACATATGCAAAGGGAGCTTCCGGGGGGGAGGGGGGTAAACGGAGATATAAAAACAACTAGTGATATGAATGTCTATGTTACGCAAGCCGTAGTTGATAATGAAATCCTCCAGTCTAGTCGGATGTCAGTTTGATGTCACCCAGCGTCTCAGTGAGGTTGAATCGTGGGATGTCGAATCCGACCACTAGACTTGCCCTCAGTATTTCTACTGATTACGGTGCAAACAAAGAAAATTATCAAAGAGTGCCACCCGGTGGCAAATTAAACGATTACGTGAAATGAAAATGGGCGGGGCATATGTTTATAAACAACTTTAACAATTTGTTAGACTCGGGCATGGCGTGATTGATTTTAAAATTGAAAATGAGTGTTATAGATCAATTAGAAGATTTATTTGAAATTTAATGCATGGAATATCATTGTGAACTCTAAACGTCTTATTTTTAGTAAAATAGTAAACAGAGGTGAAGACTCGGCAGTCAGGCCTATGTAAAAATCTGTACATCTTCCGAAACTGTCCCACTGTGATCAAATCGTGTAGCTTCATTTCAAAGAAAGATTAGACAAGGTATAAGAATGAAAGTTAAAATAGCAAAAACAATCCAAAATAGTTTTGGAGCACTGCTAAAAGTTTTTCCAAGAAACCGAAGCAAAAGGGTCGAAGTAAAACATTTCCCCTTTCTGCACATGCGCACTGAGGTTCCCTAACAAATGTAGTTCCCAAGCAAAGGGTTTCCCCGTCACATACCTCTCGTGAACTTTTAGTTGGCGTAAATGACTGCAATGAAATAAGCCACCGGTAAGTTCGCCTAACGACGTGGAAAACGAAGCAGCAAGTAGACGCATCGTCGATTTTCAATCGAGTTCAAGACTCAAAGGAGGCGCGTATTTTTGAATTAGTGGTCAGGACTGCGTTGTGTAGCCCGTGTCGAGTCCGACTCATTGATCGGTCGCGTTTCATTTTCGTCTTCCATTTTGTCTCCAGTTCTGTCCAGAATCCTAATAGTGGCTTCGACGGTTTGCCAGCACATTTTCCTCAGCATCAGCTTATCATTTCTTTTATTACCAATTTTATCATATTTAAGACCATTGTTTACCTTGTTACCTTCTTCTGTGCACATTTTCTTAGAAACCGAAGTCAAATCAACAACAAGGGCTTCGAAGAAATATGACTCTAGAGACTAGTGTATTGGAAGAGTGAACAGGAAACTTTGTGCCAACACAACTCTGAACCTGGTGGTATTTACTTGTTTTCACTCATTGTTGCTTGGGCCAGTAGAATTACAAAAAGTAAAAAACCATTCATGTATTTGCTAAACGTACAGTAGAAGCGAAAAGTATTCAGACAAAATGACCCGGAATTCCCGTCATGACGGCTTGTTGGAAGCCGAGTAGTCTTCCTTCATGGCCAAGGGGAATAAACAGAAAAGTTAATTAGTTACAAGGTGCCAGAACCATATGTTGTAATTAAAATTTTGCCACCATAATAGATATTAATAGTCATTTTGCTGTTGACAGAATTAGCCGTCATGTCGCGGGAAATGTTTTGTCTGATAACTTTTGTTTGGTGCTGTAGTACTTATTTGAGTTTATAAATGAAGGAAATGTCTATCTACGCTAATGAAATTCCAATGCTACTTCTTTTGCTACATGAAATGCTTTAACACTTTCCCGGCAAGAAACTGTTAAATTTAATTTAATGTGAATTGGATATTTTACATTTTTTGCCTGATGCTACACCTTTAGCAGGGTACCATATTCACATCAAGTTTGGGTGAGCAGCAAGGAATTTGTGGAATTTGCTCCCTTGTATTTTTCAGTTTGCCCTGTGACTCTGTGAAATGAATGTGGACCCACGTGGAGCAAGAGTAAGTATTTTGACTTCTTTTTTATTGGTCGTCTATATGATTGGTTGTCGATAAAGTTTTGTCTGAAAGTAGAGAAGATGCTCTCGAAAAACTCTTTTGTCATTTTTAACTGAAAATATCACATCATGTTAGTACATATGTTTTAAATGTATGAACACAATCATTTAGAGCCTTAACCTTGTTAATTTGATGGTGGTTCGCATTTAAGGATCACATGGCAGAACTGTGTGCGGATAGTGATGTCTGGTTAGTTGTATTCTGTATCTTATAGTACATACTATTGCAGTTGGGTGGTGAACTATGAGCATTCATTGAAGAGACTGGCTATACATGTTTGCTAGGTATTTGAATGTAAACTTTTTGCTACAAAAACAGCCATGAGAGGTCAGAAATGTTTTTTCACAAAACTGACAAATTGGGACTGATTTATGTGTTGTACTGATAAGTTGAAAAACTATAAACAAATGGCGTAATATGTTTTGTGTTTTTCGACTGGATTTTTATGCAACACGAAATGCTTTCTATTGACACATGTTCCTTACAACAGAAGACACTGTGTGGCGCCGGTGATGGTGCGCATAATGGGGAGCTGGAGACGTTGACTAACGAAGTGGTGAGTAGAAATACCTTCATAAAAGTCTTGCCAATATCTTGCTTTTAAATTCATGGCAAAACCTGCAATGAAAATCCAAAGGAAATTAGCAAGCCAGTGGCCTTCTGATTTTGATTGAAATTCTTTAATGAAGTGTGTACGATTCATATTTTTTTAAAAAATATCACAGATGTGATCTAATGTCTTTGAAGGTATGGCAAAAATGTAAAAATAGTAGGAAATGTCTGTTTCAAGAGTTTTGTTGAGTTGCAGAATGTTGTGTTATGTCACCAAAAATGTCGAGCATTCAGAGTGAAAAGTTTTGGCATGTTACGTCATTTGTGTTTGCAGGTTCGCCGTCCGTTGGACGTTAAACTGAGGATGCAGCATATTCAGTTAATGTTGGACCAGCATCGTCCACAAGACGCCTTTGATCACATTGTAGGTGTGCAGGCATCTGGAGCATTTGATGCCAACATTACCTGGTTTGAGTTTCTCATCAAGGCATTGATGGTGAGTGAAGGGTGGTGCTTGTTAATTCTTGTCTTGGCCGTTGTTAGTGAATAATGGTATGCGGTTTAGGAAAAAAATCAGTGATCAACTCACTCAAGCTTAGAATTTTATCTGTGACTTGTCAAAGCAGTGGTATAAGAATGCACACACTCAAGGAACAAAACAGTTTGTCTCATATGTGTGTGTGTGTGTGATTGGTGATGTCTGTTATGTCAATAAACATTCATTGCTAATGCTCACCAAAACTGTATACTTGCATGATGAAATGGCATTAATAAGAACCACACTGACATGAATGCCCTGGTCCCTATTGTTTTGAATTTATAGAAATGTTGATATAGACATGGCTACTGTAAGCCTTCAGGTCACGATTCAGTTCAGATAATAGAACAATGTCTAAAATTTGCTTTTATTTTTAAAAACAATGTGTGTTTGGAGTCTGTTGCTACCTAAACTGTAATAAAATGTGACTGACTTTGTAAACAATTTTCCAGTTTGAGAATTTATATATCAAATGTTTCCTCTGTTTCAGATATAGTTTGTAGCATACAAGGAATTATACTGTGAAGAAAACAGTCTCAACTTGTGTACCCAGTACTTTAGAGTAATTGTGCAACATTGTACTAAAATTATACATTTGTGATCTCATGCTTTTACAGACATATGAAGACGCATTGGGACCCAGTGCCGATTACTATGAGCTCTTGCTTAGTGTTTACAACTCACTGGTGATGCTCAGCCTTCAACAACGAAGTCACAATGAGTGTGCCAACACCTTGCTCAGGTATGCAGCAAGACGGAAGTAATGAGATTAGTGGAAAAGTTATTCCTTGTTGCTGGGGTTAGGATTTAACCAACTGTAAACAAATAACCCTAGTGATGTCTTACAAAGATGCAGCATACTCCAAACAAAGACTTGCAATACATGTATGCCTAATTAGGTCACATCTCTCTCAATGCGAGAGTCACACTTCGTTCAAAATTGCATCATGAAAGATTAAAAAAAGTGTAGATGGTCTCAGATGTGTGCAGGTAGTTTATCTGGGCCCATAATGCGCCAAACAACTGAAAGCATTTTTCCACAGATTAAGACCGAGCTAATCGTGATACTTTTGTATTCTGGAAGCACATCCTAGTTCTTATATTAAGATGATAATTGTGGTCCTGTTTTTTTATCATTTGAAACAGCAGAAATCTTTAAGTATGTCTGGTGAAGTCATGGAATATGGAATATGGACAGGGGTAAAGTTATGTTTTGCAAGTCGTGTCGTGTTCACTTATGCTAGACAACAGTTATGACATACACTGGTGTTACAGTATGGACAAGGCTCTTCAGAGTGCCATGGACTTCTATCCTAAAACAGAAGAGTTATCTGTACTCATAACCGAGATGCAAGCCACTGTGTTCTACCACTGTGCCACAATCTTGATGAAAAAGGCTAACAAGGTATTAAGTGTCTATAGGGCATTATACTACAACTACTGTCTACTGGGGATGACACAGCATGTGGTGTGTATGGTATTCATCCCAAAATTTAACAATATTCTGATTGACAAATGTAATATACTTTGAAAAATACACAAATCGACAGCTGAAGTATTTGGCTATCTGTTTTTGCTTGCTGTGTGTGAACAAGGAGTTTCAGGTAAATGTGCTGATGTTTTTTTAAAATGCAAGTACTGATTTTGCGGTGATTATTCACTAAGACAAAGCAGTCAGCTGGTGACTACACTTCAGTTCATTGGATATTAATGTAATTTATATCATTAGAGAGCTTATGAATTGGTTTTTCTGGCTATTTTTTCTTTATTGGTAAGTGAAATGAAATGAGGTCAAAGGAGCAATTTGAAAATCTACGTTTTGTATGGTTGGTCAGGCATTTCTGCACAATTAGTAGATATAATTGGGTTACTCATTAAAACCCTTTCATGAAAATTGAACTAAAACTACAAACTCAGCAGGTTGAGAGGAGCCTGCCTAGCATACAAATAAGTACATCGTTATCTCGCATGTTTTAGTTAAGGAAGTTTGCAAGTACAAGCTCATTGCCGTGTTCCATCATTCATGGTTTGGTTGCAAAGATTTTTCAAGTATGAAAAATGAACTTTAACAATGTGGGATCCTGTGCTCAGGTGCATAAAACAGTCCCTAAATCTACTGCCTAGTGTGAACTTGTGAAGACACTGATTGTTCTTTCTTTTGCTGTTTTAGTTTCATTATAATATGAAGTAGTCCATTTTTGGCTTTGATTCAAAGCAAGATTGAATTCTACGTTACATTCTATGTATTATGGAAAATGAGTAGGTACGATTTCCTGCAACGTCTCTAATTTAATTGAGGATTAAGTCCCAAGTATTTATTTTCATTGAACTAAGGGCTCGGATTTTTGTTACTTTAATAGAAAATAGCCAATGAAGAACTCATAAAGAATATGATAGTAAAAGATTACATCTGTTAGACAGTAAAGAACAACACGAATACCCAAAATATTTAGGGAACTTAGTTGAGTCCCTATTTGGGACTGTTTCATGCAGCAGCTGGCACAGTACAATAATGAGAGAGAACTACCTGTAATGCAACCATTCACATTTCAGCATTCTTCACTCTGGTCTGAGGTGACACCATATATCGCCGCTTGTTACCTTGTTAGCTATGCACAGGATGCCCCTGTATTGCAAGCGGAGTGGCACGTTGGGTCATCACAGGCTCAAAAAAAGAAACACAACTGCTGGTTCACTATGGCCAATGACAGGCTGTGTAAATCAGGTGATGGGATACCAAACATTGCAAATCCATTTAATGTTATGCTATAATTTTGTCGATTATAGAAATTAAGACAAAGAACACGTGTGTGGTGTTTACAACTACTTTCATGAATTGCTTCATTGTGGATTTGGACAGCAGTTGATTAACAATTTTTTCATACGGCCTCCAAATTTAGAAGGCAAATAAGCAATTGAGGTGATTCTAAATTAGACCTCCTTTTTCTCATATGCACATTTTGTTGTTTGATGTTACTATGCTGCATGGAAGTAGTGGGCATACTTTCTCAGTTTCACCATATTATTCATTTCTTCAGGCTGTCCAATGGCATTGAATAACTGCATTTACTGTGTCAGTTAATCTATATTATGCAAATTGGTTAGAACAGCAATGTCAAATATTATTTAAGTACTTGTCCATAGAACATTGCCTTAAGGCTTATTAGCCATATGTTTACTTGTGTTTAGTCTGACTGTTGTGTATTGTTGCAGGATACATGGTACTTAGCCTGTCTAGGGGTAACCCTTACAAGTGGCTGACTGAGATCAAGGAACAGTTTTGTAACAAAGTGGTAAGAAGGCATCAAGTAGTGTGTACCTGTCGAGATTTGAATGATGGAAATAGTGAAGGAAACTTGACATTAAGGCTTTTGTATTGTTTATCATGAAAAAAGTTTGCTCTTCATTGTTGAGTTTTGTCCCATTGGTGGATGAGATTTGACTTAATTGTGATTAATCATTTAATTAATTACTAGTATCTTTCAGACCGCAATATGTTGTTTCTGAAATGTGACTTCAGGTGATTGAGAAATACTTCCCACTTCATCATTCTTGGCTTGTGTAAAGAAAATGCATCTATTAGCGTATTCGCCCTAATAACCGCCCATGCCCCTATAATTGGCCCCCCATGCGTTTTCAGACTTTGCTAAAAATAAGCACCCAGTCCATGAATGTGTACGTGGGAAAAATGTCTTACTTACAGTTCTAAGATTCTACAGGAATGTCTTCAATTTATCAATAATATCCGACATACCTGAAAAAAATCATTGTGCGCAGAATTTGTAGACCATGAGCCTTGCCGCTATGTTGGTATTTAGCCCTGACTAAACACTTCAAACTTGTGCGTGTCTCAAAAAGAAGGCAAAAGTTTTGCTGATCTTGCAAGGAAGGTGTCGTACTATGGTCTGGCCTGTAAGAACAGACGCAGCGTATACTTAATGTCAACGGGATTGTATTGTAGATATTTCCCGCCCTCAACAGGAATCCAAATTTCTTCGTACACTTAAAAACTGTGAATCGAACACTAATAAAAAACTCAACCAGTGTTAAAAGCCAGGAAGGGCGCGCTACATACATGAACATCAAATACATTAGTCGGCAACTATCCACTCATGTAACAGGTAGTTAAGCATCGGCATGAAATAAATATTTGGCACTAATTTCCGAGAGTTTCTAATACCATGAAAAACGTTTGTGTTAGATTTAAGAGTAATTGTTTGATTAATCATAATGGGTGTTTTTAAAGCCATAATATCCAATAAAATGAAGACTGACAGTGAATGCTTACAGTACACTCTTACACCAAAAAATAACTGTCAGACAGTCACGTATGCATCCCGCCAAATGGCGACTAATATGGGCTTTACCAGGGCAATTGTCGAACGTTTTTTAACAGATGAGACCTGCAGGTTTTGAATGAAACACATTCTGCTTTCTGCTTGTTTACAATGCACATGTAGCTCGTTAGATTGCATTTACTCTGGCAAATGAACTCTGGTGAAACGTACGCGCTCGCTTAGTCACACACGCTAACGAACTTCAAAACCAATGTCACGTGATTACAGCTGTCCCGCAGAGATATTTTTTCTCTTGTTACCGGGTAGGCCTATGATCATAGATGGTATGATCTAGTACAGATTTGTACTTAACCTGCCATTAAGCCCCACTCTACAGGAAGTTAAAAAACTTAGGGATGCCATCTGGGAAACTTGAGGATTTCAGGTTATTTGCTTGAGTTCAACCTGTATTTTTATTCAAGTTGCCATATTGACGATTGCGAGGCAGTCAGTCGTCGAGTTTTCACCCTGGGGTTTATGCACAATTTTCTGTAAAATGATCGTAATTTAAGAGCAAAGTTTGATAGCAATGCACCACAATTTTGTAGAAAGTCAGTCATACTTTACAAGATATGTCACAAAGTGTAAATATGATGAATCTTAGCTTCTGATTTCACCTGTTTCGGAGACTGGGTTGCAACCGCCTTGGGTTACAATAAGCACCCCCTGAAACGAATATTTCTAAGCGCCCTGGGCAGTTATTAGCTGGCGAATACGTCACTTATAGTCCTAATGTTTTAAGCTTCAATTATGCTCTTGTTGTCTCATCAAGTCTTTTTAATTAACCCTTTTCCACCTTCACCCCTGCTTAGGCTCAATCCAAGCTCCTTGATCTGCTGTCTGCCAGTCACTCCACAGACAGTGGATCCTTCTACTTACTGACTAGTCCCAGGTACACTTCCACCAGCCTGCAGTACCCAGTCAGACACCAGCTGTCCCAGTATGAGAAGGTGGCTGCCACCCACACCCCCCAGAGCCTACATGGACTGGTCTGGTTGGCTCTACAGCACTACTCAGTCAAGGATGACTCACAGCCTGGTTGTAAGTTAACTGAGAATTAATCATTGTTCAGTGTTATCAAGTGTAGACTCAGTGGTGTTCATACGTATGAATATAAGTCAACTCTCAAATATGTATGTCTTAAAAATTGTGGTTTATTTTTGCACAACAAGACAAATATAGACAAAATGTAGATTTTGAAGTGTTTCGAATCGACAGAAATCTAATTTTTATTAATTTTGAAGCTTGTTCAATCTGTACGTGTTATCGATTATACTTCCTGACTTGTTCAAAATGTATTAAATATGATGGCTTGTTTCTACCACTGTCACATTAAATGTTGAACTTTTTCTTGCCTTGTTGACCACTTATCACACCTTGTACTTGATTGTAGATGGATTTGAGGTATTCGAGAACCTGCGCTTCAGCGTCACCACCCACAATACTCCAGTGTTGTGTCGTATCGATGTTCAGGCATTTCTTTACGCCACTGTACGATGCACTGCTGTACGTCTGGACGAGCAGAGAAGCAACCTGCCCCCTGTTGTTGGAAAGCCAAGGCTGCTTCCTGATGTGATCTGTGAACCTCTGTGTACCCCCGAGCAGCAGGATTGGTGGGCAGTTGCCTATAGGCTTCATAACAATGCAGTCAAGTAAATGAGGAGGGTAGTTTGTAATACAAATGACAGTCCTTGGCCTGCTCAAATGCTCATTGTTATACAACCATGCCTGTCATTGGTTAAGCTATTGTTTGTTTTTACCTTGTGATATAGGTTGTGTAGGACCATACCTTCAAGTCTATTTATTTATAGCCAAGTATATACAAACTATAGATTTTGACTCTGTGAAAGTATATAATTATTCTCTTAACTGTAGACTTTGATTGTTGACTTTTCAGCAAGCTGTGAACGATTGGGTCATGTGACCATGTCTTAGCAAGTAAGAAAGGTCACATTGATGGCAAATAGTGGTATCAATGACATGGCCATTTAATTTCATTAGATATAAAAGTTCAAGGTGAAATCTCAAAAATGCTGTTACAGGTTTGTCACGTTTTTCCCCGTGTGTGGGTGGGCGCAGGTTGTTACAGACCGGTGCTAATAGCTTTCGGTGCGACGATTGACTGAAGACTGGTTCGAGTTAATCCTTTATTAATCCCGACCGTACGTTCACAAGCCTACTCAAACAAAACGTCCGACGTAATGTCTGTTTATGCTCCAGCCAATGCTGCGGAGCCTTGACTTGTGATGAACTTCTGAGACACGTTCAGCAACTGTTACACTCGTCTATTCAATGACCTGCTGTCTCTATAGCTGTAGCTGGCTCTCTATTGACTAACGCTGTAACTGCTGATTCTCTTCACTGCAACTCAACTGTAGTTCTCCTGATTAACTTTCTTGAACTGACTTGATCTTCTCTTGATCTCCCGACTTGATCTCCTCTTGAACTGACGTGATCTGACCAACACAAACCCGTGCTTGTATATTTATAGCCTAATGCATTGTTCTGGAACTTTTCATCAATTCAAGCACATTCTAGAACTTTCCTGAATCTACCCAACCATTCTACAAACATGTACTAGTCTGTAGAATATTACGGACTGCATTAGTCACTGTCATGCTAGAGTCTTCTAGAAAGTTCCACACTATACTGTAGTAAACAAATTACATCATCACTGTTTTGACCTCAGTCTTCTAGAAAGTTCCACACTATTTTGCAGTAAATAAATTACATCATCACTGTACTTAACTCAGGGGTCATTCCAATCAAACAGAATAACAAAACAAAACAATACAACTAAAACACTGTCAGACTATATTCTGACAAGGTTTTTAAATGGTCATTTTATTGTGCCTTTTGCAGGGAAAACTTTGCCAAAGCTCGCGTGACATTTCAGGCAGGTCTGGAGTGCATCCGCGTCATGACAACACACAGGATGAGTGTTCAGCTTATCACTCACTTAGCTCGCACGTTTGAAAAGCTGGTAGGTTTTACATGTTCGGTCAGCTTTCACTTGAGAATATAACATGAGTTCCATGCCAAATTAATTTTGTTGGACATCCGTTCCATAATGCCAGATACTCGAAAGGCAGAGTTTNAGACAGTGGATCCTTCTACTTACTGACTAGTCCCAGGTACACATCCACCAGCCTGCAGTACCCAGTCAGACACCAGCTGTCCCAGTATGAGAAGGTGGCTGCCACCCACACCCCCCAGAGCCTACATGGACTGGTCTGGTTGGCTCTACAGCACTACTCAGTCAAGGATGACTCACAGCCTGGTTGTAAGTTAACTGAGAATTAATCATTGTTCAGTGTTATCAAGTGTAGACTCAGTGGTGTTCATACGTATGAATATAAGTCAACTCTCAAATATGTATGTCTTAAAAATTGTGGTTTATTTTTGCACAACAAGACAAATATAGACAAAATGTAGATTTTGAAGTGTTTCGAATCGACAGAAATCTAATTTTTATTAATTTTGAAGCTTGTTCAATCTGTACGTGTTATCGATTATACTTCCTGACTTGTTCAAAATGTATTAAATATGATGGCTTGTTTCTACCACTGTCACATTAAATGTTGAACTTTTTCTTGCCTTGTTGACCACTTATCACACCTTGTACTTGATTGTAGATGGATTTGAGGTATTCGAGAACCTGCGCTTCAGCGTCACCACCCACAATACTCCAGTGTTGTGTCGTATCGATGTTCAGGCATTTCTTTACGCCACTGTACGATGCACTGCTGTACGTCTGGACAAGCAGAGAAGCAACCTGCCCCCTGTTGTTGGAAAGCCAAGGCTGCTTCCTGATGTGATCTGTGAACCTCTGTGTACCCCCGAGCAGCAGGATTGGTGGGCAGTTGCCTATAGGCTTCATAACAATGCAGTCAAGTATGTGAGGAGGGTAGTTTGTAATACAAATGACAGTCCTTGGCCTGCTCTAATGCTCATTGTTATACAACCATGCCTGTCATTGGTTAAGCTATTGTTTGTTTTTACCTTGTGATATAGGCTGTGTAGGACCATGTCATCAAGTCTATTTATTTATAGCCAAGTATATACAAAGTATAGATTTTGACTCAGTGAAAGTATATAATTATTCTCTCAACTGTAGACTTTGATTGTTGACTTTTCAACAAGCTGTGAATGATTGGGTCATGTGACCATGTCTTAGCAAGTAAGAAAGGTCACATTGATGGCAAAATAGTGGTATCAATGACATGGCCATTTAATTTCATTAGATATAAAAGTTCACGGTGAAATCTCAAAAATGCTGTTACAGGTTTTTTAATAGTTATTTTATTGTGCCTTTTGCAGGGAAAACTTTGCCAAAGCTCGCGTGACATTTCAGGCAGGTCTGGAGTGCATCCGCGTCATGACAACACACAGGATGAGTGTTCAGCTGATCACTCACTTAGCTCGCACGTTTGAAAAGCAAGTAGGTTTTACATGTTACTCAGCTTTCACTTGAGAATATAACATGAGTTCCATGCCAAATTAATTTTGTTGGAGATCCGTTCCATAATGCCAGATACTCGAAAGGCAGAGTTTTCGTTACATTTTTCTCACTTGCAAGATACATAATTCAACATTCTGGTCTCACTGACCAATTGTTTCAGTGGCATTCCATTTTGTTGGTGTTGGAAAGTAAAGTCGCGTGGCCGTGCACGCTCTCACTAGGTTCAATAGACACGCCTCTCATGGGATACATTGTACTTGTTGCCGTCGAGTGGTGATTAAAAATTCCTTATTTAAGGAGTAACTAACTAAAAAACGGAATGTAAGCTGAGTATTTTTGCTAAGTTGTATAATGGAGCGTGACATGTTATGTTATTTATGCTATTCATTTTTAATCCAGGCTGATGAAGTAGGCAGTGAGTCGGAAAGTTACTATCTGAGGGCCAGGGCAGGCTTGTATTGGGAGAAAGCTAAAGAAATGTTGGAGGCATTGTCAAAGTAAGAAGATAGTACTAGTGTTCAATATAACTTTTGTAAATGTATGTTTAATTACATGTTGCTCTTAGAATAGTAAACAATACTGTAATTGTTGCAGTTTGTCTAGTCAAACAGCATGTTTATGACAGTCATGCCCCAGATAAAATAAGTGATTGAAACATAAAGTTCATGTTTTACTAGGTTTGTTGTGAACATTCCATTTAGACAAGATTCCTTGACCAGGACCGGGTTTTATCCACGTTCTTTCAGGCACAGCTTCTATTGTGAGTTAGTTTAGATACTGTATACGCCATGCTGGAAACTAGTTTCCCATGACGAAACATATCCCTGTGGGAACTGAATGCAGTGAAGCATTAACAACCCACCATTGAGCCAAGGCTATGTCCATTCATTAGGGTCTTTTGTGTGAGTGACTAATGTAAATACAGTTAAGTCAGTTTCAGCTCTGCTGTGTCACACATTCAGGGCACTAACAGGACTGGACAAATCCCATAGCCATCAATGTGTGGCATTTTTACATTGAGATTTCCAGAAAATGTGATGAATGTCATCAGAAAGTTTCTTGCATTAGTAAAGCGAGTGGCAATTTTATCACACACGCTCCCAACAGACGAGTTCAATGTTTTCGCTCAGTCTCATGTGTTGCACAGCATCCTGATGGTCAATACCCTTACAGTGTTTGTCTGAACTCATGGACGTCATTAAGTTGGTATATCCATCAGTAAAACAACTGGAATTCTTGCAGAAACTGCACTAAATACGAGTCCACGGTTTCGTGACCACCTTGAATATATAATGTGGTTATAAGTAAACAAACTGATTCACGTGCGTTTCCACTTCCTTGGACGGTACTGTTGAAACCAATATTTCTGGAAAGATGTCGCTTGGGTTGTCAAAAGTTTGCAGGTATGCCATATCCAATATTTTCATGATTGTTAAAAACTCATTCTTATCTGTTGAGAATCTATTAATCTGAAGTTTGGAGCGAATTGTAAAAATGCTGATGTCGTATTTTATTGACAAAAATCTGGTAGGCTTTAATAGGTCCACTGTACTTGTATGCGTATTTGCGTTTCGTTATCACCTCGATCCGGATATGGAACTGGAATACCTGTCGTACCAGAAACAAAGGCTGAGTCAACGCGTCTGTATATGAAACATCTCTTGTCATCCTTAGACTGCCTTTGCGCGGCAGACGACTTAACAGAAACCAGACACCACCACTGGCTGTGCAAATCTCGGAATCACTCCTCCTGAAACCATTTACATTGCGCATTGCCGCCAAATTTTTTAATGGGTTAACCGCAAATATTGGATCTGTCAGCGAAACGTCTTATAAGATAATGAGATGAGCTCAATTTCGATTGGCCAATGCCAATGAGAAATGCACCAAAAATAACCGAAAGTATTCGTCTAAGTGAGAAATGCACAAGCAACAACCAATAAGAGTAGTCAAACATGTTTCCATTCATTGGTTTGTTGATATTTCTAACAGCAGCTGTCACAGTCTAGTTCTTATTTCTGAAATGACTGCGCCCTAACTATTTGAGAGAAGTAGTCGACGAGGCGATAATATTAAGAAAGTGGCCATCATTTCAAGCAACTTTTTAAAATTTTGAGCACATACTGCACTTAGGCTGACTGTATGAATCCACGGTTGTCGAACGTTTATGTAGGTCATCAAAGCAGAATACTGCGCATATAAATTAGTCTGCTCTATGTTACATCCCACGGGAAGTTTTGTGCTACAGTTTTATTTCTAAATGAATCCAAAACAAACACCCACATATTTACAATTAAAACAATGAAGAATTGTTCTTTGAAGTTTGCTGAGGCTTATATTTTTGGGGCAAATAACACAAAAGGTGCTGTGCAGCGGCCTAAAGCATGGTCAAGTCACTATTTGTTATGTTATGGACGCAGAATCGCTCATGCACAACGTAGCAAGAAAATTCAAAATTGTACAACTATTAATATAATTTGTAAAATTAAAATGTATGTATTTATGTTTGAATGGACCTTTGTTAAAAATGAATGCCCATGTTAAAATAATAATTACATGCAAGTATAATGTGTAATTTTAGGATCCCTAGTGGGACAAAGCCTTGGTTTCCGAATTAACGTTCCTAAGTAAGGTTCTATATATTCTAAGCGCTAGTCAACTCGGCGGCTGACTTTTTAACTGCCTTTTTGTTTTCCTGTGATAGAAAACACCCTGTGCACCAACCCAAGGAGAAACTTTTCACGTGTAGCGAGGAACCCTTGACTAATGAAGAGGTGCATGACCTTTTGAACCAGGCTCGCTTCTTTTTGGCATGTGAAGCAATGAAAGGAGAGAGATACGAGGTGGCCAGGAGAGAATTTGAACAAATTGACACTGCAGAAGCACTCTTCAATCTGTCCAAGGTAACACGGTGTTTGTTTGAACGTGGCTTTGTTGGTTTAAAGAAATTTGCATATGAGTTTATTTAGTCCTCAGTGGTCTTGTAGTTTCAACTAATTTGGCACCAGTGGGAGGTTGAAGGTTTTAGGCATTGATGGGGCACAATGTCTAAGAGCTACAGGGAAGTTTGTTTGGCATTCTTCATTTTGACCTTCCTTCCTAATTCACATAGGTTCCAGATGGAAGATTGTTGGAGAGTACCCCAAGCTGAGAAATCCCACTATCTGAGATCATTCTGGATCTGATATCAAAGCAAAGTTTGTAGTTTAGTCCATTCCTTAACTTTTCAGACATCCATGATTATTACTGTCTGCAAAATTTCTCTGTATAGTGAGTTGGGGTTAGGGCAATTATCAGCTTTCGCGAAGTCCTTTTGCGTTTTATCTACTAAGTAGTAACTTTTTATGTGTTCATTTTCAGCCCATTTGTGTATCAGTTTTTTGAATCCTCATTGACTTAAAAACTGTCAATTCATGCCTTAAAACCTCCCACAAATCATTTATAATGATGTGAACAATATTTTTGTGAAAATTTCGTTTAATTCTAAAAAAATCGAAAGTTGAGATTACTTTAATTGTAATTATATAGGCTAACATTTACCTTTACATTTTGCGGATTGGCAATTTTTCATATTAATTATTATGTTTCTAGATTTATCGTAAACTAGCTGACGAGGTGGTTGATGGTTTGGGAGTGGAGCTGACAGCCCGAGTCCAGGACCATTACCGAGGCCTGCTGGTGAAAGCGCAGGATGCGCTGTACAGGACTTTGGACAGAATGACCGGAGCTAGGGGACATGTATGTCTACTGTTCACGATAGATAAGACTTGTTATCGTACAATGAGTATAGGCTACGGGTGTTTTTAAGCCTTCCTTGTTATTTTTGAAGTATTGGGATGCCCAGATAGTCCTAGCATTACTTACTAAGGAACATATAAGAATAAAACACGATTTATTTACTCAAATGTAGGCTCAAAAATAGCCACACATCTTATTGTATGAAGACTTGTCAGAATACAGCTATAGGTTTCACTAAGTGTTGAGCTTTGTTAGACCCCAAAATTTCACATAGCCTGGGTAGTTCTGCTTGTCACCTCGTTGTGAAACATATATTATCAACATGCCGGGGTACATGAAAAATCTGGGAGTCTATTGACACTCGCCTGGCTTGCTGGTTGCAGCCGTTTTAGTGAAAAGCAATCTAATAAACGTCATTTACTGCATAATTCTCTGCCTTTTGTAAGACAGAAAAGTCTGTTGTCGTTTTGAAAACGGACACTTGTGACACGCATGACATCTTCACGGCAGCAAAAATTGTATTTTGGTTTGCTAGTATTAAAATACTAAAATCTTGTAACAAAATGAAACCAGTTCTGATGAATTGTTGTGACATGTACTCATGCAGCCTCATGGAAGAGAAGAACAGTTGATTAAAGAATCGGGGGAAAAAGAAACTGACCATTGACCAATTGGTGACGCAATATTTCATGGCGCCGAAAGCCGACGCAAAAGATCTCGCCATTTTTTTAGGAGCAGAATAATGGTAGAATGCTACAGTGGCAAATAATTTAGTTTACTCAAGGAAGAGTATAGTTTTTAATGACAATAATTTTGTGTCAGATTTTAATTGGTCATTTTTTTACAAACATCGGCACCAAAACGAGATTGAAAAATGAGAAGTGAAGTAGCGTATCTGCACATAATTAGTGGTGTTACAAAGAAGTATAGGCAGAATGTAGTTGTGTTGAATAGAAGTCTGAATAGAACACCTCATAAAGATTCTTGCTATGACGTAGACGAATCTAAGTCAATTATAGGTCTGACTGTTCATTGTGTTTGACAATTCATGTCATTGGTGTACTCAGAGTGATGGACAAAACATAGCAACCAACTTGAAATGTGAAAAAATATTGAGGAAAGATCTTTATTTTTCATCACTTGAATGGAACCCAGTTTTATGCATAGTCTCAAATTGACATGTGTTGTTGTTCAAGGTAGACTTTAATCACATCAGTGGTGTAGACAAAATGCCTCTCAAGTTTTGTGTGTTGCTACAGGAGTGTAAGCGTGTGATTTAGCACAACTGTTGATTGTATTGTTTAATGAGGTGTATGCTTTAATCTCAGAAACTGACTGGTTTGATTGACTCTGAGTTGGAAGAAGTGGAAACCCTGATATGCAAGCTGGACACCAATGACTGTGAGTTACTAGTGCCATGTAGTACTAATCTGAAAAGGTGTACAAGGTCTTGTCACCCATTTTACCACCTAAAGGTCATACAAGGCTTTTTCATCCCTGTTATTACCTAAACAGCGTACAAGGCCTTGGTACCTTGACCATCCAAAGGGCATGCAAGGCCTTGTCACCCTTTTACTACCTAAAAGTCATACAAGGCCTCGTCACCCTCTTACAGAATCTAAAGGTCATACAGTCCTTGTCATCCTCTCACTACCTAAAAATCATACAAGTCCTTGTCACCCTCGTACTAACTAATTAAGGACATACAAGGCATTGTCACCCTCTCACTACCTAAAGATCATACAAGGAATTGTCACCCTCTTACTACCTAAACAGCACTCAAGGCCTTGGTACCTCACCTATCCAAATGACATGTAAGGCCTCGGAACCCCATTTTCCTATGCAAGGGGCATACAAGGCCTTAGCACCCCTTCCTGCCAACTGATAGTGATACATGGCATGGGCCATTTGACTTTATTTTTGCATGTCTATTTGACATATAATATTCTGTGATGTCCATTGTAGCAGAATTATCTAAATCACATGATCAACTACTGTTACGAGAACACAGAGTTAAGTCCATTTCATGTAGTCCAGCTCTGATGTAAAAGACGTATGTTTGGTATTCACACAGATATGACACATGCAGTATGTTTGTCTGTGCCTATATTTTGAGACAAATGTGGTACATTTCATTATTTCAGTTTTGAAACTTCTGTTTGACGTTCTTCTTTGTTGATGCAAATGTGAGTTCTTTGTGCAAAGCATAGCACGGGTAAATGTCTAAAAAATCTACTCTGGAGATCACCCCATAATTTTTCTGGTATGTAGGACTGGTGCAGAAATTGCAAAATCAGCATTTTAATTTCATTGGTCCAAGTGTTTTGTAATTCATTGATAGTGCAGTTGAACAGCATTACAGTGACCCTGGTACATTATATTGATAGTACAGTTGAACAGCATTACAGTGACCCTGGTATATTACATTGATAGTATACAGTGGAACAGCATTACAGTGACCCTGGTATATTACATTGATAGTACAGTTGAACAGCATTACAATGACCCTGGTATATTACATTTGCTCACCAATAACGTTTTATGACCATAAGTTCATTGTATAATTTGAGTTGAAACGGAAAACTTAAGTTACTACTAACGTTTCAGAAAAGTCCTTTATTTACTGAATATTTGATTGCAGTGTTCAGTCCGGCTGATGCGTCTTCTATCAACCACACTGGTCAGCCATCCAACATGGCTTTCAGTACCCCCCTCAAGAACAACGACCCCAGTCAATCTCCTAATCATGTAAGCACTGTGTTTCTTTCTGCTGAGATCCAGAAATCTTCAGACTCAATCGAAATGAGTTTGATATGGCTCTGCCTGTCAAAAATTCTGTAGAAATAGCACAGTTTTTAAATGGCATGGAATGTGAAAGCTCGTCAAAAATATCTTTTAAACAATTAATGTTAAAAGTACCATCTCGCAACGTCTTGTACAGAGTAATTCCCCTTTCCGTGTGAATTAATTTCAAAAAAACATCACAAATTAGCGATTTTTGAAATATGCAAGAAGAAAATACTCTGTGGTTACCACTGAGGCTCCAAACTCCCTCTGACTTATGACAGTCAGTTGCTTGAAGTCTCTTGAGGTCAAAGGTCGCATTTTTTATACAAGGGAAGTGCTACGTCTATGTCTTACCATACCAAACAAGGAGACGTGCATTGTCGTGTGGTAGAAAAATCGACGAAGTGGCGAGAAGTTGACATATCATTGTTTGAAAAATGAAACTAAAAGAAAATGCTTTGATATCAACAGAAATTAGAAATCTTTACAAACAAACTGTAAAAATACCTGGTGACCTGGTTGAATTCTTTTTCAGTGTCAGAGAACCACTTTCAATATTGCAATTTAGTCTGTCGTGTTCCAGACCTCTTTAAGAAAGATTTGAAGTGGTAACTCACCTTGTTTTTTTCAAGCATAATTTACGCACAAGCAAAACAAACCAAGAATTGTTTATATACACCATAAATAGCTTCTGGTCTGCAGGCATAATCTCGTATGAAAAATGAATAAGGAAACTCCTCACCTGGCCAAGTAGCCCAAAATATGCTATTACTGATGTTATATCATTATAGCCTTAAGACCGAGTCCAGTGTGTCCACTTTTCAGATTCGTTTTGAGTTTGAGCAAACAAGTACGGTACTCTAGTACAGTTTGCTTGTACTTGTTACAGATTTTGTCCGAAAATATCGTAGTATGTAATGGTCTGTATTTTGTTGCAGAAATTATAGCTCTATTCAGCATGAAATTCATATTTTCATTTGCCAAAAATCTTTTTACATCGTTTCTTAGCCCAGAGGTTATTAAGAAACGCATGATCACTTATTGGCCAAGTATGACAGCAGGTTTTTCAGTTTTTTGTGCGCCCACATATTTATGTGCCGTCATCTCCGTCCGTCCGGCGTCCACTGTTCTATCTCCAAAACGCCTTTACGTATGTTCATGAAATTTTGGACATGTGTTCCTTCCGTGGATGGGACGGCATGAGCGAGCTTCAAACGGATCCGACCACCAGTGTGCACCCTAGTGGCAATTTTAGTTTTTTACGTTTACCTCTGTATCTTCAGAAGTCCTGAACGAATTTTCTTAAACTTTGGTATATAAGCATCTATTAGTGAGATGACGCTGTCCTGCCATTTTCGGGTGGGTTCAACGTAGTTTGCGCCACCTAGTGGCCATTTTTACTGTTTTCGAGTCTGTTTTTACATCCACCCCTCTATCAACCAAACCACTTGAAGGATGATTGTGAAAATTGGCATGTATGTTCTTACTATGAAGTGGACGGCTTACGGTGATTTTCCGATGATTTGCACTACTGAGTCGCCTTCTAGTGGCAGTTGTGTTTTTTTGCACTTATGGCTGTATCTTCTAAACCATTTGAGAGATCATTACTAAATTTAGGAAGTGTATTTATATGGCATTGACAACAGATGACGAGGACTTTCGGACAGATCAGACTACCGGTGTGCCCCCTAGTGGCAATTTTAGTTTTTTACGTTTACCTCTGTATCTTCAAAAGTCTTCAACGAATTTTCATAAAATTCGATATCTTGGCATGTATTAGTGAGATGACGTTGTTCTCCCATTTTTGGATGGATGCGACATAGTTTGCGCCACTTAGTGGCCATTTTTACTGTTTTCGGGTCTGTTATTTTGTGTCCACCCCTCCATCAACCAAACCGCTCGAAGAATGGTTATGAAAATTGGCATGTACATTCATACTGTGCCCCACTTAAGTGGCAACTTCATTTTATTCTGTTTTCCTTTGTTTTTCTGAAGTTTCTTGATACATTTTCATGAAATATGGCATGTTCCATTTTTTTGATGGATTGCACCATCTAGTGGCCATTTTTATGATACAAATAAATAACCCTAAAAGCACACCATTTGCGATGCATTCGTGGGTGCATTTCAACGATCTGCGTTGCTCTTGTTGGTGTATATTTTAGTTAGCCGATCATATGGGCGTTGGTGTTGGATGTAGTGAGCCATTCTGTATATTCACCATGATGTAGTGAGCCAATCTGTATATTCACCATGATGTAGTGAGCCAATCTGTATATTCACCAAGATCAAGTGAGCCAATCTGTATATTCACCATGATGTAGTGAGCCAATCTGTATATTCACCATGATGTAGTGAGCCAATCTGTATATTCACCATGATGTAGTGAGCCAATCTGTATATTCACCATGATGTGAGCCAATCTGTATATTTACCATTGTGTGGAAATGGGGTCATTGCCATAATGGAAAAATGTCATTTGCATTGTCATCGGGAATGCCTCATTTTATATGTTTGTAGCCCATGGACAAACATTCGTGGTGTTGTGAATGTCCCCCCAAGCCTGTCTAATATTGTAGGTGGATTTAAGGGGGCCCCCAGGCAACATCCCCTGTGGCGCAGCCGAAACAAATATAACAGCAAAAGCGTGATTAAATGTTGAGTTTCTTAAATCCCCGGTAATTAACATTATGTCTGAAACCTTAGATTTGACAATGTGTGGAGTTTTACTTTGTGTGTGTGTGTGTGTGTGTGTGTGTGTGTGTGTCTGT
>NMRA01000605.1:113697-130184 GCA_002633005.1 Phoronis australis | reverse complement strand
GATGTAGTGAGCCAATTTGTATAATCACCATGATGTAGTGAGCCAATCTGTATATTCACCATGATGTAGTGAGCCAATCTGTATATTCACCATTGTTGGATGTAGTGAGCCAATCTGTATATTCACCATGATGTAGTGAGCCAATCTGTATATTCACCATGATGTAGTGAGCCAATCTGTATATTCACCATTGTTGGATGCAGTGAGCCAATTTGTATATTTACCATTGTGTGGAAATGGGGAAACAGAAGCTGCTGGTATGATGTCAATTTTAATCGAAGCCTCAGTGAATCACTCGAAAACTCATAATTCTATCTTTGTCAAACATTAAAATTAAGACGATTTGTAAAACAATCACGAGGTAAATGTCTTTGGCATCTTAAGAACACAATTATAACTTTTGCTATGAAGTAAGATTCCACACAATATAAAGCGTATAATAAACATCACGGAAAGAAGCAGGTTCATGCACAAACGCTGTGGACCATAAATAAGCATGTCTCTAGCACCTTATTTTAATTGGAAGCGTGGTGGCGGAGTGGAAGAGCAGGCGCGCTTTGACCATAGGTGGTGAGCTTGAGTCCATGCGATTTACAAATTTTCCATTTTGCACATATTCTCAGTGTTTTTTTTTCTTTGATACTTCAGAAATCAAAGAAAATGCTTGTTTTTAGAGAAGAAGGTGAAGGTGGTTGTCTACCCATTCGGTGCCATGCCTATACAATCAGGCTTTGCACGATTGTTTATGAGACAAAATGTTAGGCCTCCCTCATGATATTTTAGATCCGCCACTGAGTAAACAAGTCAAGTGCAATGGTTCGCAAAAGTGACAAAAAGTGGAACTTTTTAACGTAATAAAATTGTACCATAGAGTCACAGTCCGTAGCTGATTATGGCCATGGTATGTATCACTTCCAACATCATGTGAATTTGCCAGTTCCATGTGCAATGACAATCATGCATGGCTCAAAATTATTCACATTTTTAAAGCATTCCTTAACTGTTTTGAAAATGAACTGAAACAAAACACTGGTGGGTTGTACCTAAACAGTGGGTGTTGAGATGGTTGGGGCTGGCACTTATGTGAGCATGGGTGTTTACCTGAGTGTTTTTTTTGAAAATAACAATTTTAACCAAGAAAATTTTAATTATTTTGTTGTTGCCTCCAAAAATATTCAAAGAACCTCGGAAACTTTGAAAAAATGAAAGCATAATTTTCAGGTAGGTATATCTGTCTTCACTGAACTGTGGTGTTTATATTCCAGTCGACGACCCTCTACAGACCGAGTCCAGAGCGCGTGCACGCTCAGAGCCGCTCAATGAATTTGTACCAGGAGAATGTGATGCGTATTCTGTTGGAGAACAACACATTGATTAAACAAATGTCTGACAAGCTTAGGAAAATCGACCACAAAGTAGCTACACTGAAGGTATGGGTGTGTGATTATACACTGTCTGTGGCCCATGTAATACTATGTTATATTTTGATAGTAGATAGGCAGATGTACTTTCTTAATGCAGAAAAGTTGTTGTTACAGGGAAAATTAAGACATCTGGATTTTGAGCTGGTTAATTTGGATCCATGACTCAATGAAACAGAAGAATCCAGCTACTACAGACTCAAAATCTATTGCAGGAATCTTTTTTCAGATTGCAAATAAAATGGTATTTGTTGTGTTCATATTACACAATAGACTGAGAGAGGGTTTAGTTTAGACATCTTTTTTCAACTATTTTTAGCATTCTGTTACAACTATAATTGGTTATCGACAACAGAGGCATGAGATGAGCGTATTCTAATATAAGGAATTCTTTCTGTAAAGGCTGAGATCCAGAAGGTTGTAGAGTCCTCAGAGAAGGCCCTATCCATTAGCCTCTCCCTACACCCTCAGCACCCCAGCCCCCGGTGTTTCAACCTCCCAGCCAGTTCCCAGCCTATCCTCCCTGTGTTTATCACCAGCCCCCGCTCCAAACCCTTCCGGCTGGCCAGCTGAGCATCTCCCCATGCAGGACAGTGCGCCTCACCTAACGCAGCAGCAGACCCTGCCCCCTTCCTAATCATGGTATTACGCAAGAGGCTTGCAATCTCTCTGACAGGAAATGCATTTACGCTCAACAGGTGATGGTCTTGATGTTGTCTAGTACGTAATTTATGTCTCAATGTTTGATATAAGCATTTAAAGCATTTTTTATTTTTATCATTATATTTGATTGCTCTCAAGGTTTTCTACTTGTCAAGTATTGAGGCTTATCCCTGTCTGTTCTAGAGTCAGGGTGCAACCACCATTGGCTGCTCCCCTAAGGACCAGCCAGCGACCACTCGCCCTCTTCTCCAGCCCAGCTTTCTGACAAACTCAACAGTACGCCCGGTATTCAATGTCCCTACGTTTGTGAAGCCACAGCTGCGACCAGGATTTCTCTTCAACACCAATGAATCCAGATTCATGCCCCCACATGTGATGAATAAACCTCTCAACAGCCAAAAGCTATCATCTTCGAACAAGGTTGGTGCTTGAGGATTGTAGTCTTGGCCACAAGTACATTAATTGCCTTTTTCCGACGTGATTGCTGAGATGGAATTCTTTGATGTCAGATAAAAGGCTTCCAAGCATATTGTAATGCTGTAAAAAGGTTTAACTCACGTACTGTCTGATGGGCTTAGTTTAAAAGTTTAAAGATTTTGTAAAACTATATTGTATATTATTATGAAATTTAAGGTCAGTGATGGGATAACTACTTTCAAGTTGCCGATTTCTGTGGCCAATACCCCTCCCACTGAAACATCAACACCGAGTAGCCTCACCAGGGGTAGACTGCCGCCAATATTTGATGCTAACTCCATTGTCCACCTAGAGGGTGGTCCAAAGACTACCAAAATACCTTGCTCAGGTCAAGAGCACAACACCAGTAATAAAGGTATAGAACAAAGAAACATATTAAGCTTGTTGTGAAAAATAGTCCCATGAGTTTAATGAATACTGTCCTAGTGTATGTTAGATCTCAAAGTGACTACCATAACATTGTGCTTTTGTTGGCCTGGTAGTCTGCAACTGTACAATAAGCATTATTAAGATTAAACAAATTTGGTTAACTTTATAACGTGCCAAAATACCATTATGAGATCTATATCACACATCTTGTAGTTTTAATTAGTTAAGCTACAAGTGTGAACTTACTGTAGAATTTGAATTACTTGTTCTGACCAAATGCTTAGTTTCAAAACAAAACTGGACTTGCCATTGAATTACGTATTGTGTGCTAACATAATTGTCACACTAAGTTTGAGCCTTATATGCTGGCACAATCTCATTTAATGCAGTCTAACCTGTGGCACTTAAAGAATATGCATAAATAGGCATGATGTTTTAGATTTCTCAAATCACCAAAACTTTCATCAGACTATGCTAGAACATTGCACAGTGTTAGGTACAGTGAGCATGGAGTGCATTTCCAATAAAGTTGAGACAATTTATTCACAGCTATAGTCTTTTGTTAGAGCTGGCTTTGTCTATTTGTCCATTGTGTTCTGGTGGTAACAGTGTATTATTTGTTGTTAGCAGGCCTGACCTCAGCTTGTTAATTGGATTACATAACACAGGACCATTTCCCTGATGGTCTGTAAAGAGGGAATAGGAGACACATTTAGAAATGTTATTACTGATAACAGGGAGGCGATTGTTGTTAAATGTTGAGGCATAGACATTTGTCAGAGTATTTTTTGTCTTTAAAATTCATAGAACATGTAGGGATTATTAAAGTGATATTGAAATGATGCTGTATAATATGCATAGTACCTAACTGGTTCTATAGATGATGTGGAAATCAATACTTTGATTTATATATAATACGCTACAAGCTAACATAACAAATAAAGCAGTAAGTGGCGTAACCATGTTTAATGTTCAGTGATCTTGTAACCACCGTCTGTTGGTCAGGTTCCCTTTTTGAGCCCGTCATTCCTCTGCCTGATGTAGTGGAAGTGAAGAGTGGTGAAGAGGATGAAATCATCCTATTTGAATCACGTGCCAAGCTCTACCGCTGGGATGATAAGGAATGGAAAGAGCGAGGCCTCGGTCAGGTCAAGGTTTTACTAAATGAGACTACCAGCCGGGCTCGGCTGCTGATGAGAAGAGACCAGATTCTTAAGCTCTGTTTGAACAGTGCCATCACGGCAGATTTGAATCTGGTGGAGGGAAGTCAGCCAGGAGTGACGTGGATATGGTACTCCATGGACTTTGCCGAGGACGAACCCAGACCAGAAAAGTTTTGCATTCGCTTCAAGACCATGGACCAAGCAAAACAGTTCAAGACTGAGGTAATGCTGGAATCTGTTCTTAAAGGTGGTCACTTAACAAATGTATTTAGTCATAAAATTTCGAATGAAATTGCATTTCCACCCAGTTGCTCACAATATCGTGACCTGTGTTTTAAGTGTGTCATTTGCATACAATGATCTGGTCATTCCAATAATGTTTCACATACATATAAATTCCCAAGCTGTAATTTTATGGGTGTTTAATCATTTGACCCTGTGTGTTGTTTAAGGCATTGTGTTATTAGTTCCAAATAGCTGTCATCATCCAGTTTTGGAAAACGTGCCTTGTAATGAAACTTTGAAAAACAGTTCGCCTTTTAAATATAGACAAAAGTGTACTACACGAGTTGAGCGAATTGTGTGAGCTAGTAAATGAAAAGCTTTGTCTATAACAGCAAACCAGAGGTCTGGAAAGGAATTGAAAATTCCTGCTTCAATGTTCTGTTAATGTTTTCAACAAGATACTCTGGTGTACATTATCCATTTATCGTAACCTTTGCCTCATTGTTTACAGGTAGATAAAATGGTTGAGAAGGCTAAACAAGTGTCACCCACAAAACCATCAGAGCCTGTTCCAGACACAACCACTGTAGTCGCTGCTGAGAGTAAGCCTATGGATGATCTCATGTCAAAGTTCAAGCCTCCAGCTGATAGTTGGACCTGTACTGGGTGTTATATTGTGAATGCTGCTGAAGTGGCTCAGTGTCCTGCATGTAACACAGTGAAGCCAGGCTCTACTCCTGCTGCTCGTGAAGCGGGTAAGTGGACTGGGGTGTGATGAGTGACAAATGTCAAATGGGCGTCTGTTTACAACAGGGGAGCCATGGTAATGGGGGAGAATCCAGTTTACTAGAGAAGGTACTGCTGGGGAAGTAGTATCTGCTCAAAAGTGCCGGAAAGCAGCAAATTTGGTTGTTTAGCTGCCTCAGGGGGCTTCCAGGGGTTGGTGTGTATTTTGCCATCTTCTGGGGGGTCGCTGTTTTGGCATTGTGGTATTGTCTGCAATTAGGTATTTGGGTTTAGAGGAATTGTCTGGTACCATTAGTTTAACTTGGTGTCATTTCCAGTAGAGTTTTTCATTTGGTATTACCCATAGTACCCATTTTCTCAGTTGCTCAGTTTTGAACATGTGGTGCCACCTATGGAGGTGTCCGCCTTTTGAGTGGGTACAGGCACTCTTCAAATTTGATTAACTATGTCTGACCAACAGACTGTAAATGTTTTGTAAATAGTGACATCGGACATGATAATATATTTTTGTCATTTTGACCAAACATCAGGTCCTAAACATGGTCAATAGTCAGCTAAATTTCGGTCTTTGCTAAGAACAGTTTCGGTCTTAGTTTTGGTAGTGAAAATTCTTATTAAACAAAGGTAACACAATTTCCCTGAAGTTATTCTGTTGGTCAAAGCCCAGAGGAAAATTTTCACAAAATAAGCCCCTGAAGAATGCTTGAGAGTAATTCTAATTTCTCTATTCAAAGCCACATTTCTGTCCTTTCACTGTAGCAGCTGCTGAGAGTAAACCAGTGGATGACTTCATGGCAAAGTTCAAGCCTCCAGCCAATAGCTGGACCTGTGATGGATGTTATATTGTCAATAGAGAGGAAGTGACACGCTGCCCTGCATGTGAGACTGTGAAGCCAGGCTTTACACCAGCTGACTCAAAGACTACACCCACTACAGGAGCAGGTAAGGGACTAGGGTGGGAAGAGTTGGCATCGCTTATTAGCAGTTGCAAACAGGTTTACTTTTAAATTATTTGTGGTAAGTAAAGGTTTCGAAATATGTGCTTGAGCTTGTAATCCATGTTGTGCTTGATGACAGGTACAATTGAGCTATAAACTTTGGTTGGAACTTGAAATTTCAACTTTAATCTCAAATCTTTAGCCTGATGGTTTTCTAGGATTCTCAAAATATAGCCAAATTTCTCAAATTTCACATCATATCTGAAATTGCTGATTAGATTCATATGAAACTTTCATATACCATGCTTTGTGCACTGTTCAACAAACAAAACTCTTTAAGGAATTGTTTTTAAAAAATTCCACTTTTGCACGGGGGTTACCATAAAATAGGCCTTTATGATTTTGATGAAAAAATGAAAATGCATAAAATTGGTATGAAGTCAAAAATCAAATGCCTAGTTGTCACTTTACTAGGCAAACTTTGTTCGGCAGTGATCAAATGAGTTTTTAGCTGATTTGTGAGAAAACTTTACTGTTTACAGGAGCCTTTTCCATGAATCCCGGTGGTGGTTTCACATTTGGCTCTTCCTCCGTCGGAGGGTTCTCCTTTAAACCACCTGCACAGGTGTCTGATGACAAGTCAAGCGAGCAGGAAGCCTCCACCAGCTCAGCAACAGGTGAGTTGTTACTGTTGGTGATACATTATTATTTCATCGATCTTGTGTCTGTTTGGAAGCCATCTGCTAGTTCCAGTTTAAGTCCTCTATCAGACACTTTGATCTCTTGTCCACTGATTTTACTAATACAAGGTGATAGAGTTGTGGTGTTGTGTCTAAAGGATTCATGCTTTCATTTTCAGGCTTTTCATTTGGCACTCCATCATCACCAGTGTACACGTTAGTTTCTGCGCCAACATCGGCTACAGGTAAGTTAGATGAATAAATATGGTGGCCAGATGTTAACCAATGTCAATCTCCTGTCAGTGATATATATTTACTCCGGTATAACGTATATTAACACCAGTCAGCTATAGTGTAGAATTTTAAGACAAACATGATAACATAAATGTGACCTAGCACGACAAAATGAGTCTTAAAGAGGTTGATTCGCAGCTATTTAGTTGTTAGTAGTTATTATGTATACAGTCACATGTGCTGACTGTTAATAAAGATTGCTTATAAACCACATTAAATTTCTTTTTATTTCATACCCCATATTCTTCAATTATTTGTGTAAAACACGCTCCCACTTCCCCACAAAATTTCGAGAACAGAAAATTTTCAACTTCGGCTATCTTTGGAATCACGTCACGTCCGGAAGCGGACCTGATCACTGCAGAGTCTGTCCATAGGTTTGTACTGGGACTATCTGGCACAAATGGAAGCTTTCTGTTTGTTAGAATCGGTTTATTATGCAACTTTTGCCAATTAATTCTCTGAAATGTGTCACATATGCACATGGTCTTGTGCGTTGCCATAAACATTTCACAGTAGTTAGCAATGAGTCCTCAATAAAGTGTTCGAGTACAGCCGCACGTCTTTCGCACTGTCTGTCTACACACGACGTATCACTGTTGTTGTGTGCCAATTGGAATACTTATTTCGACATTAAACACATTTTTATACTTCAACTCGATTAAAAATTTGAAGAACAATGCCGGACTGCGTATAACATCGAAGGACACTGTCAGAAGCCGCTTTTCTTTTGAATTACGATTTTTGCAACATAATTGTGTGTAGTTGCTTGAATGCTACTTACCTGTTGTATTTTTGCAATTAAATAAACATTATGGGGATTAAATTAATTCGAGTGCGGGTGACTTTTAATGGTTGCGACCCCCTCTCTGTTCAGTAATTACTTAAAATAGATATAAAATCAAAAATAAGCTTTTGTTATAAAATACAAATTACAATCCATAATCTACAACAAAACTTATCCCACCTTGCTTTCAACCTACGCAAATCAAGAAACGTAGGACAAAACGGCAAATAGTCTTGCATATCGCAGTTTATCCGTCTACCAGTCCCGATGTTTGAAATTGCTTTTTATTTAACTTGAAGTATTATAAATAAATCGAAAATAAACATTTGCATTCAAACTCGCAGCATTGTTTGTGTTTTCCATTTACCTAACATGATAAAACGTCTGAAGTTGTGCTGTCATTGTCTTCGGGATCCGACGCTGTCTCTTCATCCAAAGCGACCGGGACACTTGCAGGCACTGGTTCGAACCTGCAGTGCCCGTTTATGTTGTCAAGAACATGCTCACGATGGTCGTTGTGCATCGTATTGTCTGTGTCCGACGCTTTATCGTCACAAAAGATTTTCTAAAATTTCCTCGTCGTTGGAAGACTCGTCGCTAAAGCTTTCATAATCCATGTTGGTTTCTGCCTTGTGTGACTGCGGTTTACCAGCCGAGTTCATTCCTACAACACAGATGTCTTCCGGACTCGACATCACAGACGCTCATGTAACCGCCTAGTCTGTTTTCAGAATTGACTCGGCTGAAGTCGGAGAAGGTCATTACTGCTGGGATTATCTAATTAATCACGCTGTGCGGACAGTAACTAGCCCAAGTAACGGGCTCCTGCAATGCTATTCTTTGAGTTGAAAAGCAGTTGTTTTGGTGTGAAACTATGTCTTTAAGTCGGAAACTCTATTTCCTGACCAGACTGCAAACAGTAGCTTTCGGTGAAAATTAGGTCAAAACTTTTTATGGCAGATTATGATTATTTATTCATTTTACTTCACAAAACATTGCTTTAAAACAAGCAAACTTCATTTTAAACCTTATTTCATTTTAAAAAACAATATCACCTTCTCCACGACTGGATAGCTTGTGAAATTTTCATCAAAATTTTCCGGTTTTTGTGACCCAATTGCTCAGTCAACCGATGACCCAATTCGCTCGTAAACACATCAACAGAAAGGTCAATCTCTGCTCATTATATATGTAGTAAGCTCTTTGAGTTTTTCGTCCAATCATTAGTTGTAATTTCACTTTTTTGCATTGGGATAAATTCCAAAGAAGTTCCACTCACCAGTCTTTTTGCTAGCAACAACCTTTTAACCTAATACATCACTGACCTCATTCGCTAGAACTAGTTAAGTGGGCGTGAAACTGTGTGGTCACGAGGTCAAGGCATATTTACAAGACAATAAGATGGCTGATCGCCGTGTAGCTGATATCTCAGTGATTAACTCTTGTTGCTGACTGCTGAATCAAGATCAGCGAGAATGAACTGAACTCGTCGAAGAGCACATTAATGGATGGGGACAAGGAGGAATTTCGTGACAGCGACGAGTCGTCTGACGGCAGCAACGAGTCGCCAGATGAGTTTCATGATCGACCCATCGTGAATACGGTTACGTTAGACTGGAACAAGCAGAACTTGAAGAAAACAGTCTGGATTAGCTTAATCGCAGAACAATGTCTTATACCTGCAAAGCCAGTGGATTGGGGTGCAAGCAGCTGAGTATTGCTTCAAGAGAGAACAATCTTCGGTAGGCTGAATCACTCGGTGAGAAGTCGAGGAAATCGTTGCTCTGCAGTCAGTGTCAGTTGACTTGGATAGGGATGAGTGATTGTCATTTTTTTTCAAAATTATTTGTACTAGCGTAAAATTTTGAATTATTGTGAACAAAAGTCAGCCACTAATGTGTATTTTGTAATCTGCAGGACTTTGTTTTATTAAACTTCTCCAAAATACACTTTAACTACTTGTTTTACTTGCGGTAACCCCTCCTGCCACTAGTGGACTGATCCTGTATACATTAGCTGGGAAATTTGTTGACCCAGTTGCAGCAATCCAACATGAATATCACTCGTTTTTGGCTGAAATTACATAATAAGGTCTATATTTTTTCTAATTTTTGATTACTTTTATTTGTTTATATGGTTGTGTATACTAATAAGTCTAGAATGTCGCATTCAATTGCAAGTTGCTATGGAAATTTTAATCTGACTCTAAAGTAAAAAATAGTGAATTGGTCGTGGTCTGCACAAGATGTGAACTCAAGGATCATTAACCATTTCAACTGTCATCAGCTTATAATTGGGAAGAAAAAAGAATCCCAGCTCAGCGTGCATCAGATGACTTTTTCTGTGTGATAACATCTCTGGCCAGTGAGATTTTGACAGACAGTCTATTATAGCCATTTAGTCTGTTCTGTTATTTTATTGTCTTCTGTAGGTACGAATTTATTTTGTAACTCACCATGGGTACATCTATTTTTGTCACCCTCCATTGTTTTATCTATTTTTTTGCTCTCCGGAGGTAGATCTATATTTTTTGGCCCTCCTTAGGTACATCTATAATTTGTTATTCTTTTGTAGATACGTTTATATTCTGTTGCTCTTGGTAGTTAATCAATATTTTGTCACCCTCCATAGGCATATCTGTATTTTGTCACCCTCCATAGGTACACCTATATTTGGGGCACCTGCATCCTGTTCTGGATTCACGTTCTGTCCAATTCCTGACTCAACCACCATTGCAAAGGAGGACACTGCAGTGTTATATTTATTTTTGCACTATACGATACTAAATGATTGATTTTCAAAAAAACACATTAGGTAATTATGCTATTTTCTTTTGCCTATTCAGAGGCAGATTTCATTGTGGGTATCAAGGGAAGGACACCTTCAAAATGCTTGTCAGTAACTCAGGAACAAATATAGAATTGTAACAAAAATGTTTGTGTGATAACATCTCTGGCTAGTGGGATTTTTGAGACATAGACTGTTTCGGCCTTTGAGTTTGTTCTGTTATTTTGTCACCCTCAGAAGGTACATATATATTTTGCTGCTCTGTGTAGGTACATCAATATTTTGTTACATTATGTACTCCTAGTTTTTGTCACCTTTCATAGGTATGTCTATATTTTGTTGCCTTCTGTAAGCCTGTCACTATTTTGTCACCCTCCATAGGTACATTTGTATTTTTCCACCTTCCATAGGTACATCAATAGTTGGGAAAACCACATCCTCTCATGGGTTCACATTCTCTCCCAAACCTGACTCAACCACCATTGTGAAGGAGAACACTGCATCAGCCGTGACGAATCTGGATCAGTTCAAACCAGCTGAGAGTGAGTGGGAATGTTCGTTTTTTGATCTACAACACTGAAGATGTCACTAGCTGTGCTACATGTAAAACTACGAAACGTGGTCACCCAGATGAAGCCAAACCAGCAGAGAGTATACCCTCATTTTTATGTGCCCACATATTTATATCTGGACGCATTATCCCGTCATCCCCATCCATCCGACGTCTGTCTGGCTTTCGCTGCTCTATCTCCAATCTTTGACGTATGTTCATGAAATTTTGCATGTGTTCCTTTTATGGATGGGCGACATTAACGAACTTTCGTACGGATTCGGCTTCCAGTGTGTCCCCTAGTGGCAATTTCTTTACTTTACGAAACCACTTTTAGGGTGATTGTGACAATACACGTGTGTTCTTACTATGAAGAGGATGGTGACGATGATTTTCCGACGACTTCGACTACTGTGGCGAATCCTAGTGGCATTTTTGTTTTGTTTTGCGCCCATGGCTGTATCTCCTAAACCCTCTGCAGGATCTATGCTAAACTTAGCAAGTGTATTTATGTGCAGTTGACAATGACGACTTCCAGAAGGATCTGACTTCTGGTGTCCCCCCTAGTGGCAATTTTATTTTTTACGTTTGCCTCTGTATTTTCAAAGGTCCTCAACGGAGGACGCTGCAAGATTTTTAGTAGTTAGTGTATTTATATGAAGTTAACTACAGTAGACGACTTTCAGACGGATTCGATGAACGCTGTGCCCCTAGTGGCAATTTCATTTTTTCCATATTCCTTTGTGGCATGTTCCTGTTTTCGGATGGATTCGACATATTTTGTGCCATCTTGTGGCTATTTTTATGATACAAATAAACAACCCTAGAAGCATGCCATTTGCAGTTCATTTTTGGGTGCACTTCATCGCTCTGCATTGCTACTGTAATTTTTTAATATGATTTGACTAGCCTTATTTTGTTTATTTACACTTTGACCTCTATTGCTTTGTTTTTTTTTACTTGAAATGCTAATTTACGTTCAAACCCTGTAACAATCGCAAAACTGATATTATAGTAGATTTTTGCCTTGAATCCCATTTTAGCCATGCACAGCTCTGTTTATATAAATTGTGCAATTCATGCATTCGCGAACTGAGTAAGGCCAACATGACTGTATTCGTGATGTGGTTATCTGGAGTAACACTGTTTTGCTAGACAGTCTAGAGTAATCTGCCTGCACAAATTCTTCACGTCTGTAAAGCACAATATGGCAGAGAGGTAGACCATTATTTTTGTCAAACAATAAGTGGAAACAGTAATTGTGCTTTATATAGTTTGTGCTTTTAACTGGCATAAAATAACCGTTAGCAAACTTGTGACTATTTGAGGCGCGATAATTGGCTGTTGAGTAATCAGAAATGTCAGTCTTAAAGATCCTAGAATTACTGACAAATAATTAAAATCTAAATTTAGCAAACAAAATAAATATGTGAGCATAGCCTTTCCAGTACATACAGGTTTCTTGTTAATTTTAGAGCCCATAGGACAAGTCAGTTTTGACCCAAAAGGAGGGTTCGTCTTCAGTGGGTTATCTACTGTGCCTGCATCCAAGCCACCTGTTGTTGAATCAACTAGTTCACAACTGACCACGACAGCAGCTGCAATGTCCAACAGCCAGACTCCTTTCTCTCCTCCGAAGTTTGTCCCATCTGGCTTCAACTTTTCTTTCACAATCGGTGAAAGCAGTAAAGCTAGCTCAGCTGACAAACCTGCCTCTACCAATGTCTTTAGTGGCTTTTCATTTGCGTCCAAACCAGACGTGTCAACGAGTACAGTGGGAGAAGGAGATTCTGAACCTAAGAATGAGGCCCCCAAGCCATTTGCTGGTTTTTCACTGGTCAGCTCATCAATTACTGGCACGTCAGGATTCTCATTTAGCCAGCCCACTATCCCCACCCTTGCATCAGCTGAAACCAGCTTGGATCAGTTCAAACCAGCTGAGGGTGAGTGGGAAAGTTTTGTGTGTTTGGTCTACAACTCTGAAAATGCCACTAGCTATGCTGCTTGTCAGAATGCGAAACCTGGTCGTGCACATGAAACCATTAGCCAGTGGAGAGTGTATCCTTACTTTAATTTTTATGCTATTTGTCCGACAGTTTTGTGTTTTTACACTCTGTGCTCTATTGTTGTATATTTGTGCTATTTGGCCGACAGTTTTGTGTTTTTACACTCTGTGCTCTCTTGTTGTATATTTTTGCTTGAAATGCTTATTTGCACTCAAAACTTGTAGTAACAATCCCAAGACAGGTGTTATACTTATTTTTGCCCTATACAATACTAAATGATCGATTTTCAAAAATATAGAATTGTAACAAAAATGTTTGTGTGATAACATCTCTGGCTAGTGGGATTTTTGAGACATAGACTGTTTCGGCCGTTCAGTTTGTTCTGTTATTTTGTCACCCTCAGAAGGTACATATATATTTTGCTGCTCTGTGTAGGTACATCAATATTTTGTTGACGTTATGTACCCCTATTTTTGTCACCTTTCATAGGTATGTCTATATTTTGTTGTCTTCTGTAAGCCTGTCTCTATTTTGTCACCCTCCATAGGTACATTAATTTGTATTTTGTCACCTTCCGTAGGTACATCAATATTTGGGAAAACCGCATCCTCCCATGGGTTCACATTCTCTCCCAAACCTGACTCAACCACCAATGTGAAGGAGGACACTGCATCAGCCGTGACGAATCTGGATCAGTTCAAACCAGCTGAAAGTGAGTGGGAATGTTCTTTTTTGATCTACAGCACTGGAGATGTCACTAGCTGTGCTACATGTAAGACTACAAAACCTGGTCACCCAGATGAAGCCAAACCAGCAGAGAGTATACCCTCATTTTTATGTGCCCACATGTTTATATCTGGACGCATTATCCCGTCATCCCCATCCATCCGACGTCTGTCTGGCTTTCGCTGCTCTATCTCCAATCTTTGACGTATGTTCATGAAATTTTGCATGTGTTCCTTTTATGGATGGGCGACATTAGCGAACTTTCGTACGGATTCGGCTTCCAGTGTGTCCCCTAGTGGCAATTTCTTTACTTTACGAAACCACTCTTAGGGCGATTGTGAAAATACATGTGTGTTCTTACTATGAAGAGGATGGTGACGATGATTTTCCGACAACTTCGACTACTGTGGCGAATCCTAGTGGTATTTTTGTTTTGTTTTGAGCCCCTGGCTGTATCTCCTGAACCCTCTGCAGGATCTATGCTAAATTTAGCAAGTGTATTTATGTGAAGTTGACGATGACAACTTCCAGAAGGATCTGACTACCGGTGTCCCCCTAGTGGCAATTTTATTTTTTACGTTTGCCTCTGTATTTTCAAAGGTCCTCAACGGAGGACACTGCAAGATTTTTAGTAGTAAGTGTATTTATATGAAGTTAACAACGGACGGCGACTTTCAGACGGATCCGATGAACCCTTTGCCCCTAGTGGCAATTTCATTTTTTCCATTTTCCTTTGTGTCATGTTCCTGTTTTCGGATGGATTCGACATATTTTGTGCCATCTTGTGGCTATTTTTATGATACAAATAAACAACCCTAAGAAGCACGCCATTTGCAGTTCATTTGTGGGTGCTCTTCATCGCTGCTGCATTGCTACTGTAATTTTTAAATATGATTTGACTTACCACATTTTGTTTATTTACACTTTGTCCTCTATTGCTATGTTTTTTTTGCTTGAAATGCTAATTTACATTCAAACCATGTGTGTTATAGTATATTTTTGCATTGTACAATATTGAATGAATCTGATTCGCTGGTTCCTTGAGCTTAAGATGCTGATTTAACCAACATAGGCACTGTTCTCATTACGATGGATTAGGCAGCCGTGAATTTGTTATGCTGGGATCAGTGAAACATGTTTTGTTTTCACCAGAATCCCATTTTAGCCATGCACAGCTCTGTTTATATAAATTGTGCAATTCATGAAATCGCGAACTGAGCAAGGCCAACATGACTGTATTCATGATGTGGATATCTGGAGTAACACTGTTTTGCTAGACAGTCTAGAGTAATCTGCCTGTAGAAATTCTTCACGTCTGTAGAGCACAATATGGCTGAGAGGTAGACCATTATTTTTGTCAAACAATAAGTGGAAACAATAATTGTGCTTTACGTAGTTTGTGCTTTTAACCGGCATAAAATAACCATTGGCAAACCTGTGACTATTTGAGGCGCGATAATTGGCTGTTGAGTAATCAGAAATGTCAGTCTTAAAGATCCTAGAATTAGTGACAAATAATTAAAATCTAAAATTAGCAAACAAAATAAATATGTGAGCATAGCCTTTCCATTACATACAGATTTCTTGTTAATTTTAGAGCCCATAGGACAAGTCAGTTTTGCACCAAAAGGAGGGTTCGTCTTCAGTGGGTTATCTACTGTGCCTGCATCCACGCCACCTGTTGTTGAATCAACTAGTTCACAACTGACCACGACGGCAGCTGCAATTTCCAACAGCCAGACTCCCATCTCTCCTCCAAAGTTTGTCCCATCTGGCTTCAACTTTTCTTTCACAATGGGTGAAAGCAGTAAAGCTAGCTCAGCTGACAAACCTGCCTCTACCAATGTCTTTAGTGGCTTTTCATTTGCGTCCAAACCAGACGTGTCAACGACTACAGTGGTAGAAGGAGATTCTGAACCTAAGAATGAGGCCCCCAAGCCATTTGCTGGTTTTTCACTGGTCAGCTCATCAACTACTGGCACGTCAGGATTCTCATTTAGCCAGCCCACTATCCCCACAACTGTAAGTGCTGAGGTCAACAATGAAGATGACGAGGGACCGCATGAAACTAGTTATGAAGCGGATGTTTATTTCACGCCAATTGTCGAGCTGCCGGAAGCTGTGGCTGTTCAGAGTGGTGAGGAGGAAGAGGTGGCGCTGTTCTGTGAACGTGCCAAGTTGTTTCGCTATGACAGCTCGGCCAAGCAGTGGAAGGACCGTGGCATAGGTGAGATGAAGATCCTGACGCACACGACAAAGGAGCAGTGGCGTGTGCTGATGAGACGCGAGCAGGTAAGGTTTCTGCAGATGTACGGTATTTCTCTAATTATGTTGCCCAAAAATACTTGGATAATGGTTATCTTTCCACATTTCAAAAGGCTATTACCTTTTTGTATATAAGATGAGTTTCATCAAATGTTGTTTTATGACATCTAAACACTACAATCCGTGCTTTTAATAGACTAAAATGTTCTTAATTTCTATTTTTGTGGAGAAATTTAGCAAAACATAATGTCTCTTGTTGGCCATATTGTGTGCTAAATAAGTGTGGAATTACTGTAACAGTATTTAGTGAAAGGTCAGACAAATGATGGTTGGATCTCTTAGCTGTGGGTAATGTTTGGTGTTTATGTGAAAAAGGATGCAGTGGTTGA
>NMRA01000605.1:67680-112703 GCA_002633005.1 Phoronis australis | reverse complement strand
CTATTCAATGCATCATCAGTTTTCAAGTTCATACTTGTGTTTCTGTCCACTAGGTGTCGTTGAAAACATTGGTGTCCAAGATTCGGAAGGATCCTCTACTGAAGATGGTGAGAAGTGCTGTATTAGCAATGTTTGTGTATTTAGTGGTGAGGTCTCCTGAGTGTGGATGTTCCATTAAGAAATTCTGAAGCAGTGAAGACAAAGTTTGTACATTCAGATGCTGTGGCCAACAGTATTCTTTGCCTTTTTATTGTGAAAACATTCCTTACTATGAGCACTGAAAACTTCACCGTTTTATTACAAAGCTGTGGATGTGTCCTGAAAAAAATTCAAGTATCAGCAGTTTCTGGAAATTTTGAGCATGTTCTCCAAAGTCAAAAATTGATGAAAACGTCATCCTTTTCCTCTAAACAAATTCATTGTTACCCACATGTTGTTATCTACCATTAATTCATTCACTGACTAGTGTATAAAATACAACAAGACTATCTTCAAAATGCTTTTCCAGTTTTATATCGATGTTCATCTTGTTCTATGTAAATGCACGATTATTCAGTCTTTATCTTTGGTAACAGCTTTTGACATCTTTTAATTGAGGATCTTGGGCAAAAAGCTATTTCTGTCTCATTTAGATGAGGTGATCTTTGTGAGCGAGAGACTGCCATCCCCAGACAAGGTAGAGTTAGCCCGCAAATACTTACTGCCCGACACATTTTACTTGTACGAGGAAGCCTCACCCTGTCCTGGTTGCAGGGGCTGTGAAGATTATGTTCCTGAACAATCTGTGCCACCAGTATCAGACGATGACCAGGTGCCTGAACTATCGGCCACAGAGCCTGGGGCTGATGCAGAGGAACCAAGTGAGTTTGACTATCAAAGAAATATTTTTAAATATTAAATTCATAAGCACAATATGCAAGATGTAGGTTTCTTTCACAATCCAGTCGGGGGAAATATATTTTTGTCGCAACTGGCTATTCACAATTGTTGAAATACTCAGTGTGCTGTGACTTTTTCAAGAGTTATGTCCTTGTGATATTGAAATTACTTAGAACAAGTAGTGCTCTTGGTTAGGTTGAATAAGTTCAATATTAATGTTCAGGAAAGCTTGTCCTTTGTAATGTTAATGATGTTTAGCCAAGCTCTTGCTTCCAAAAACCTATTGGAGAGAAGTACTGAGCTTATGAATACGTAATGTTACATGTTGTGACATGAAGCTATAGTGTGGTTATATTTACCACTGAATAATTTAGTGCTGTCATTTCTGGTCATTGTTAAAATTATCTTAACATGGTGAAATTGAAACGTGTGCATGTTGGTTTCCTGTTCTGTGTTTGTTGTGGATAATTGTTGTTGCATTAAGTGTTCTTATTCCAGTTAGACTTCGATACAAAACTGTTTAGGACTTTGAATTTTGCAAACTAAGACTGCTTTAAACAGAATTGGCTTGCATTATAACTGGTACTTTATTCCAATATTGTTGACCAACTGTATTTCAGTGAATAATTTTTATGATGCCTGTAATGGCGACTCCTGTTTGAGCTTCTCCATTTTAGAGTCCATAGACAGTAGTATCACTTTTTACATTAGAATGTTGCCCTGCTATATTAACTCATTCATTTTAGCTGCCTCCGGCATATTTGCCAACTCTGCAGTCGCAGGGATTTCCTTTTCATCTGTGGCAGCCACATCTAGTGGTGAATTTAGATTTGGAAGCAGTCATGGTATGTTGAGCATAGTGTAGAGTTGAAATTAAATATATTTGATAATTTGCTTGCTGCATTATGTTGAGCATTATATTGGGATGTGGGATTGTATAGAGTTGAAGTTAAATATAACTTATGACTTGTATAGAGTTGAAGTGAAAATATATTTCATAGTTTTTATAGAGTTGAAGTAAAATATATTTCATAATTTTTATAGCGTTGAAGTTGAAAATACTTCATAATTTGTTTGCTACATTATTTATCGCTAGCTTATAAAGTAGAGTTGATGTTTGTACTTTTGAAAAAAATGTCAGATTGTGAAGCGAAATGTCATGTTACTGGAGTTTGAAGTTAAAGAAATGGTTGTAAAAATGCTGTCTCAAATCAATCACTGCCATGTGTCTGTCTGGGCTTCAGCAATTTTCAAGCAGCTTGTCACTGGGGTTCACTTCCAGTAACCATCTTGTTCCACTGTGTAACGTGTTATTATTGTTAGCAGAAAATGCTTTTGTCAGATGACAAGTGTTGTTTTACAGTCTGTGTGTGACTGTTTCAAGGCGTGCATGGTATACACTCAGGATGAAAACTGCATGTAATCAGCCATATTTAATATAATATAATTGTATTAGATGATCATTGCAAGTAATCCGGTAGGTTAAAAATTTGGGAGACTAAGATCACCATTAATTAATGTTGTGTTTCTTTTAGGTTTGTGTGGGGAGAAGTCATATAAACCAGTGATGTTTATTTCTCCTGCTATTCTGCCTATTATCTCCCCTGCAATGTCCCCTATTATTTAACCTGTTATTGCCATGTGTGTCTGTCTGTCTGCAGCTAGGAAGCCGTTCCAGTGGTCTGGAGCTGGTGCAACTCTGTTTACAACTAACACTGACCACGACCCCCACTATGAACCCATTATATCCCTGCCTGACCAGGTGGAGGTCAAGACTGGTAAGTATGGTATGATGTGTGCGTGTCTGTTTGTCTATGCAGGAGGATCTGTCAGACTATAGGTTTACTTGTCTGTCTGTTTCTCTGTATGTTTGTCTGTGACAATTGCACTACACTATCCTCATTCATCTATGTTGCTATGTCATATGCATCCAAATCATACACATTGCCTTCTCCAATTGCCTTTACCCACTTGTTGGGATATGAAGACAAGAGGATTTAGAAGTGATTCTTGGGAAGGCAAGTGAACTGGTTTAGATATTAAATACTCAGTCCTGGCATATTGATCAGATGAGTTGCAGAACTGGACTGGTTTAGATGAATACACAGTCCTGGCACTGATCAGATGACAGTATGTACAACTGTTTCATTTGCCTCTCTGTGCTGAACTCAAAGGATGCAGATGTTGATATCGGTGAACTCTCAATTGTGTTTTCCTTGTTTTTTCGAAGGTGAAGAAGATGATGAGATCCTGTTCAGATACCGCTCAAAGCTGTTCCGTTTTGACAACAAGGTGAAACAATGGAAGGAGCGAGGAATCGGTGAAATGAAGATCTTGAAAAACACCAAGTCTGGTTAGTTTTCATCTGTATTCAGCTGTACAACTGAGATTTTGCTGATGCAAGCACACAGCTTTTTTGAAAGTTTACTCTACATTTTGTCCATGAAACCGTGGATTATTAGCAAGTAATAATTTAACAAGATATTGTAATAATATTTGTTGCAGCTTGGTGGGACATTGTGGTTTGCATGAAGTAAAACTTGAAATGTTCTATATATACATATACATTTACAAATTAATGTTCATGACAGTTCACTCTTGTTGTGATAAGTACCGAATTTTGGAGAAGGTATCAAAGGCTTTGGTAAGAAATTACCAGCCAAGAGTCGGTTTGAGGAATGTGTAAGCATGTTTTTAATGTATTGTTACATTTATTATGCTAGCAACATGATCTAAAACTTTTGGCAAGTGATGGTTTCTCTTCACTGAGAACATGACATGTTGCAATACCGTGAATTTCAATTGAATGTGTTTTGTCTTGTTGATGTCATATTATGGCGAGTGGCCCGCAAAGTTATAGGCCCAAAAAGTGGAAATAGCTGAACACCCAAGACAACGGCAACAGAACAGAGGCGCAGATTTAATTATCTGTTGAGCATGGGTGCGCATGCTTCAGCCATGTGGAGAAGATTCTGTGCATTGTTTTCTAACCAAAATTCAGCATGCTTCTCTGCCCTCCAGGTAAATACCGCCTTGTCCATAGACGGGAACAGGTGTTCAAGGTGGTGTGCAACCAGAATATCACAGCAGACATGGAGCTGAAGCCCATGGCGACGTCAGAGACCGCCTGGTGTTGGTTCGGCATGGACTTCTCAGAGAGTGATGGTGGGGACGAGCCTGCCATTGAGCAGTTTGCAATTAAATTTAAGGTACGTGCTGGTGTGATCAGGCCGGTATTTTAAATTTGCAAAATTACATTTTACTTCACTGTTTTGATTGGTAGTTTGTTTGCTTGAAGACTAATTAGTAAAGCCTGGCACTACAGTAGTCTTCAAGAGTTGTCGAATTTTATTGACATTGGCCAAGCTTTGTCCAAGTTAAAGGTTAAAACCAATCCATAAGATGCCACAAAATACACTATTGTCGTGTTTGTGTGAAAATTGGCAAAAAATTGCCGCACAATTTTTATGTGCAGAGATTTTGCCAGATTTTTAAACTAAAACTACTAAACATGCCCTAAAAATGAACATAAATGACCTTTTCCTGTAGTAGTATGGTCATCGCAGCAGTTCTCTCATTACACTCTTGTAACACTATAAAGATTACTCGGAGAAATATTTTCTAGTCATCGTTTACAGATTTATGCTCAGACTGGCACAATTCCTGTCCTGTATCTGTCTATACATTCTTCACATGTGCTCACTTTAATTTGTGTCAAAATTTATTGTTGGCTTATCTTTAGAAATGCCTTATCGGGCAAATTATGAGGACAGTTCTCTGCAGATATACCTTCGGTGTGTATTTTGGGGGAAAAGCATTTGTGAGTCCCAAGCTTACCCAAGTTTGATTGGCTGACATTGATATCAAAAGCATAATTGATTCCTGCATCATCTCCTGCCTGTGGGGACATGTGTATTTACTCTCGTGGTTCTATACTGCTCAGCATCACACACAGAATATTGTTCGATTCGCCTGACTGTAAATTTGTCACTTCCAAACATAGGCTTGGGCATATAATAATTTGAATGTTGGTCCTTGAACGGATATTTTCTGACTTGGGGTTACTCTGCAGAAAATCCCACCATCATGATGATAACGGTGTCTTGAATATTGCATTGAGTTGAGATAGTGATTTTGACTTTGTGGAAAACATGACTAATTCTCAGTGTCATGTGTATTGTTTTGTCTCTTCCAACACCTCTGGTACTCGTTCTATCTGGTTTTCTTTTTCCAGACTGCTGAATTGGCGAAACGGTTCAAAGACGTGTTTGACACCTGTCAGAAAAACTTAACGGCACAACAGATGTACCCAAGACACTCATCAAGTATCATGTATTAAGGTGTAGTTTGTATTATGGTGTAGTTGTCAAAATTGCTCAATAAAACGTCATTCAGGTATGAATAAATTGCAGTAATACAACTTTCTGGCATCTTTTTCATCTGTGTGACTGTATCTTGTGTAGAAAGCATTGTTGCATGTTTTTACAAGTCGCAAACTGTTATGCTTCAGGTTGACAACCCATTTCAGGATGTTTTACTTACTTTAAAAGGTATTTTGAGCCTCCTCAGTCATTTTCTATAAAAATGACATCAATAAATGATTTCAGTTTCTCACACCAAAAGTTCACAGAGTGAGCAAGACCCAAAAATTTCAGCCAACCCGAGTATGCTGTGCTTTCTTGCTTTTTTGTTCTAATAACTTTGTGCAATACTGGTCAATTTTCTATCCTGGCCACTGCACATAACAATCTCCCATTTGACTTTGAGTGAGAATGATGTCTTAAGCAGGTAACAAAACTTACTACCACAACGATTGTGAAATCTTTTTGCAATTTTTATAGAAACAATTAAATTTTTGTTTCTATAAAAATTGACAGAAAGGTATCTTTCATTGTAAGTGAAATATGCCCAATTGCCCCAAAATGGCTTCAAAAAGGTACGAATCCCCTTTATGTTGCAGTGGGGTTGTGGATGTCATCACTGCTGACCTCACATTCAGGCACATTCGTATTGTTTCAGTGTCTGTTGAATTTTGAAGAAAACAGCAAAGCTGTGTTTTTATGAAAACTTGTGTTTTTAATTTGGATAACGCAATTATGACTTTGTATCAGCTGAAAACATATTTTTAATTATGAAGCTTAATTTGAATATAGACCTCTAGCACAGTTGTATTCAACAAGTCAATATTGCTGTATTAGCTTTAAGTTTTTGCTGGCATGAACTTTGGCTTGTGAAATTATTTTAGGTTTTTTGTTTCCTGACATTTTTCATAACTCCTGCTAATCGATATTGAGTTTTGTTTTTGTTACATAAACGTATTCTCGAGCACATGTGATGTTTTGCTACTCCTTGTGCTGAACACATGAGGCATTTTTGGTAAATAACATTTCTTTCTCGAGAAATTGTCCTCCCTGTCCTGTTACAACCTAATGTTTTGATGATTTGTCATTGGTCATTGATAAGAATGACTGAAAATAAGTTTAACTTATATAACAATAAGTAAAATACATTAAAAAACACTGTATATAACATATATGTAATATATGTATATAAACAGATTAGAACTAGTAATGTTGAGTGTGTGTAGGCAATAACTACATTTGTACAATGTGTGCATGTGTCGCTGTGTCCAAAAATTAATAGTGTTTCTGTGTAATAGTGTAATTTGTACATGGATATTCAGGATGGACATAATTGCAGGAGAAGCAGCTTGAGCCATTGCATAGTATGCATGTGCGCACCCAGCCTTAAATTTAGGGGGTGCTTGAATTTTTCAGTATGTGGAACTTTTATGGAGACTAAAAAACGGGTACTACGTTCAGACCTATGAATTGCGCATTCCGAATTCCTGTGGACTATTGTCTCGTTTTTGTTTCTCTGAGGCGGACNCCCCTTTTCCCCCCCCCCCCCCCCCCTGTGTGCGCACATGGTATGTAAGTTTCTAAATTTTGGTTCCTGTAATACCTTGAAAGTCCAGCAACTCATTGGGTGTTAATCTGATCTAGATCTGAAGATGGTACTTTATTTTCATTGGCTATTTTAGGAACATGAAAACGTAAAAAGTGAGTTGTCATGATTGATTTGTTACATGAAGTCTTGAGTATAAGCTCGTAGCTGTGATAAGTAACAATGAAGTTTCCTGAGAGATCTGGCAAATGATAATTTCTAATGGTCTGTTGTTTTGGTTGTAATAGCAAATAAAATTGTTTTGAAAGTAATGTGGGAGTTGTTTGTGTGAAAGTTTGTAATATGTTTTCAAAAAAGATATTAAAAAAACAAAGAATTGGGAAGGAATAGTACAGCCACATGAATTGTCAGCATATTAACTGGTTGTGTTGTATCACATTTATAAGTGTCCTTTGACTAATCAAAAGATGGGCACCTCCTCAAATGTTGTGCTCTGTGGCTCTCCAGTTTTGTACCCTGGCCTGCAGGGTTCGGACAGATAACCTCAATTTTTATGAGGTAACCTTTCTCACTTTGCCATCTTCTCGGGCAAAGTGCCACGAGAACAACTTTCGAAAAAGTAAGTGAAAAGTATGCTGCGAGCAAAACCATTCTTTGAAAAGTCCGGGGTAAGGCCCTTGTCTTTTAGTTCAGCAGGATGATGCGTTCATTGCAGTAGTAGTCTATGGAATACCCCCAAACTCCCATTTTTGTTTCTGTGATTGGTTGTGAGAATGAGACGGATCAATCAATTTGTTGTGGGAGGATTCCTTTAGTTGGCCACTAAAGCTATAGGCTTAGGTGTCATTTTTGAAGTTACATTGAGCACTGTTTGAAAAATATGAACAACTTCAAAGTAATTAAGATGAAATTAGAATTGTTATTTATTAGACATTGGAAATAATGAACCCATTATGCGCTCCCATGTATAACTTGCAATAGAAAACGATTTTGCAATCGACTTTTATGCATCTCGCAATGAAGTAACCGCCACGTAATCGCCGTCTATAAGAATTTAGTAATTTTCTTTGGTATATATATCCCTTATAAGTTCGTTAGTGCAAACCTCAGTGTTGTGCGCGACAGAATGGCTTAGCCTTCAGTCTTTGAATGGCCGTTGAGAGAAAAGTGTCGCCGAATAATTACGCCGCAAATAATTTACGCCGTTAAATTACGCCACAAATAATTACTTTACGCTGTCAAAGTACGCCGCAACTAATTACTTCAAGTGGTACATAATTACTTTACGCCGCAAATACAATTCACGTCGCAAATAATTAATTTACGCCTCTAAATAATTACTTTACGCTTCTAACAAGAATTAACTTACGCACGTAATTTAATGGCGTAAAGTAAGTCATTGCGGCGTAGTGTAATTACATTAAGCCGAAAGTAACTATACGTAATTATTTTGCGCCGTAATTAATTACTTTACGCAGCAAAAAAATAACGCCGCAAGTAATTTATTTACGCCACTAGGCCTAATAATGATTAATTTACGCACGAAATTTTACGGCGATACTTTCCCCCCAACGGCTCATCATATCAGTCGGCATGTGTCATTTTTGATTCTGTTTAGGTTTCATTCCAATTGGAAACTAAAAAAATGCTTAGCCAAAATGATAGGATGAAAACTGTCACAAAAGGTAATGGTTCAGGAATCCAGTTTTCTTGACCTGAAGTGAATAAGCCCATACCGATTGAAATACAGGTCACTACGAAACGATTTTCCACGTTTTGGCTAATTTTTATGGTATACATGTAAGTTCCGTTTCGGGAAAATTATCTAGTGAGCCACGAACGATTCAATTTCAGTAGCCGAACAATTAAAAAGAAACAATAGTCTAAGTGAACTATACTGTCATTCATTTCAACCAGTGTTTAATCAGTGCTGTAAAGTCGTCACTTCCACACGCAACTCGGATCTTTATACAACTTACTGCAGCCTATTGGCACAATACAAAATGCCGTGAAATATGCCGAGTTTGGTCGACGAGATGGAATCACGCAAAATTTTCTGAAAGCATTTTGATAATAAATGAAAAGAGCTGCACCCAAAAATTGACGCCGACATCAGTAGTAGTGATGATCACGCTAGGCCTGATTGAATTGTCAAGTAACGAAAGAAAAAAACTCAAAGAATTTAAATTTCAGCACAATGCGAGGGCCGTGGATTGTAGGCCTACTCTATTATTTTTAAATAACCCTGGCAAGCCCTAGGCACTTGAAATCCATTCTGTTGACTGGGATGCCGTCAACTTGACGAACTATGACCTTTGAATTCGCTGGGCTCGTAGACCCTGTTCATCTCAGCTGTTCGCCTGATATGATGCCAGCGGACACTAACTGTAAAAGCGCGTTCTATATATCGAACCTCCAAAATGCCACCGCTGCTTAAATATAGGCCCAGTGATAAACGACTGAGGCCACATATTTGGATGTCCCTTTCTGAGTGAACTCTAAAAGTGAGGACTGACGAGTCACCCTGAGTGCTGGAGGGGCCGACCCACTGGCTTGGCCTATGCGTGGGCGGGACCAAACGGCCCGATAGTCTACTCATGATTACTATTTACTGTTGTCATGGAACGTATGCAGTATAGTGAACATGAGATCTGTTATGGAACAAGCTTTCGGTACTTTTGATTCACAGTCTCCCAGGCATACATGGCGAGTGCTCACCCATACTGATACCAAAGATTATATAGTATCTTTGCTGATACGGATTACCTAGGCAGTCAGTGACAGTCGGTCGCTCAGCTGACTGACAAGCGCCGGGTGTTTTCTAAATGACAAAATTGTTGCGCCATCTGACGGATGTACACTTTCCAGCCTCTATGACTTGGCATATTTGTTTGTTCGGCACGAGACGCTTCTTCTCGACTGTTTCGCAAAGAATGGCTCCAGTAGTGAAACAATACGACTTCCTTGTAGTTGGGGGTGGATCAGGTGGTCTTGCCACAGCCAGAAGAGCAGCAGAATTCGGAGTGAAGGCTGCCGTTATTGAAGAGGGCCGCCTTGGTGGAACGTGTGTAAGTTAGCGAACCAGTCGCTCCTTGAGGGTCTTATCTGTTTATAATAGTTCACGCGAGCCGCGCAGCCATCGCCCGGGTTCAACCGCCATGCTTAATTTACATTGTATATTCGTGGCTTGATCTGATACAAAATCCCAGTAAGACACAAATGCAACTCGATGGTTGCCCGTCACGAGTCATCAGCAGAGTGTGTCTGTGAGGTATGTGCTACTGCTAGCTGCCTCATCGGTTTTTGATTTTGTCCATACTAATCTCATTTCGCATAAGTGATACGCTCTTTCAGACATTGTCTTGGGTAATTATTTTTGTGCTTTAGGCCTAAATTTTCTGTATGCAGTCTTATACTCAAACTGGGTAGGTGTTTATTGTGTTTTGCCTGCTTCGGGCTGAGTACTATACAGAGCGCCTCAGAGGGGTTACGTGTTTAGTGGGTGGGGACCGTCTTCCTCATGGAAGCAGGTGGCAAGTACCAAACTTTCAAAATCCAAGCCAACACATTGCCCTGGAATCCATAAAAATGTGTGCCTGAGACAAGTAAAAATCAGACCAATATCTGACGTCACTGTCTTAAGTCCAATTTTGCACGACAGATGATGCTGGTGTAAGACTCTAATACTGTTCCAGTGTGTAGGATTTTTCTACTCTTTGGTGTTGTCTCAGTTACCTATTTTCTCAGGCTAGTTGCCCAAGCAATGCATAAAAAAGTCTTAGGTGGGACCACCTTAGGGCATTGTCCATGCAGTCGTCTGGATGATGGCGACATCCCGTTGCTCCCAACTTGTTCGATTCTATAGCCCAACAACAAGTTGGGAAGTTAACCCCCATGTAGCCAATATCTTACACGACTGATTAACTCCATTCTGACATTTATGGTTGGAGGGTGTGCGCTCTTTTGTTTGATAATTGCTCTAATCTCCGATCAGATCGTATCTAGCCTGATTGGAGTGGGCTGATAAAAATGAAAGTTAAGTTAGAACATATTTGAGCTTCAACCAATAGCATTTCTGTATTCCTCATCAAATGCTGATCATGTTCCGTTTTTGAATCACCAAAATCGCCCAACTACAACAGAAGTTAAGACCGTCTATTCTGTCCAAACGGATTACCAACGTACTGGGTTTGACTGTGTTCATTGAACGCATTTTTAACCAGTTTTACAGCATCACATGCATTTGTAATATACACTCGGTTTTTTGGCTTGATTTGTTTTTGTAACCATACTATAGTATAATAGGATCGTCACCCACTTTATGGGGTCGCCTTAGTAAGGCAGTTCATGGGTACAACAACATGAAAATTTATGGGACATGCTCCTCGTCCCAGGACTATATGGCTCAAGGTTTTGTGGAGATGTGCTTTTCACACTCAACAACTTCATTTTTGTTAAAAATTTACTGCCAATTTTATTTTTAAGGGCTAATCCAGTATAACTATCACTATTTCCTTTTGCTGTTTAGGTCAATGTTGGATGTGTTCCGAAGAAAATTATGTTCAACACAGCTATGCATGCCGAGTTTATCCACGATCACAAGGATTATGGATTTGATGTGCAGATGAACAAGTTTGAGTGGAGGTAGAACTTACCAATGGGATTTGTTCGCCAGCAACACAATATGCCAACATTATAAGTGTTCAGCATTTGAGGTTAAGAAAGTTTTAAGCGGCTTTGTTAAATCTCATTAACTTACTACACAATATTGAATACAAGGGAAATTTTGTTTTTCCATTTTTATGCACCCTCATTATGTGGTTGCAAGAACATCAACTGGTCACTGATTTTTTACGTTTTAAACACAAACATCCCACATTTTTTTACTAAAATGTTCACCCCCATAATGACTTACTGGAACAGCCCTAAATGTGGTCTCAGTACAGAGACCAAACTACTGGGCCAATGGTTCAGTCAATATCTCCATGAGGAATTGTTCTTGAGATCCTGAGCAGTGCTTCTTGTCAGTCATGAATTTTCACACCTGACTGATCCCCTGGTGATAATGCGGCCTCCTTGTAGTCAATCACCGGTCCTGCAGGAGGTCTTAGCTGTTGTTCAGTAACAAAGTAACACCATGACATCAGCAGAAGGGGAACAAGTCACCTCACTGCGTGTCTCCATAAATGGTCAATGCACACATGCATAGTTTTATGGACAAAAATAATTGTCTACCTTGATACCGTAGTTTGAAATACCCACAATTTGTCAAAACACTGTGTGATGATGGCTATGGTTGAAAATGGGTGCTATAATTTATTTCTTATGAAGAAACAAAAAATAAAATTTCAGTCATGCATATAATAGGCCAGTTGTGGTATAACTATTATCTAGTGTTTTAGTTAAAGACTTACCATATTTAGTGTTATAACTAATGATATAATTATATTTAGTGCTAGAATTACTGTTATAACTGATTTTATGTTTAGTGCTGGGACTAATGATATTACTATAATTTTATAGCTAACACTATTACTATATTTAATGTTATAACTAATGATATAATTATATTTTAGTGCTAGAATTACTGTTATAACTGATTTTATGTTTAGTGTTGGGATTAATGATATTACTATAATTTTATAGCTAACACTATTACTATATTTAATGTTATAACTAATGATATAATTATATTTTAGTGCTAGAATTACTGTTATAACTGATTTTATGTTTAGTGCTGGGATTAATGATATTACTATAATTTTATAGCTAACACTATTACTATATTTAGTGTATTTAGTAGTTTTGCCAGCTGAAGCTTTGACAGTAGTTCTCAGTGTTTAAAGTTGTTTCTTTTATGCTTTCAGTTTCATCAAGAAGAAGCGTGATGATTATGTTAAAAGACTCAATGAGATTTATGCCAGTAACTTAGATAAGGTATGCTTTAGTGAAGCTGTGTAGCCTTTTTAAATTCTTCTTTCAAAAAATGTTTCTGTGGCGGACAAGTTGTGATACTCAAAACTGTGAGATTACTAAATCTCTTTACACCTGCACTTTGATATAAGAATTGTAGCAATTAACCAACTAACACTCATTTTAGAATTGTAGCAATTAACCAACTAACACTCATTTTAGAATTGTAGCAATTAACCAACTAAAACTCATTTTAGATTTTTCCAACAATGATCACTGTTTGGCTGCCAGTTACTGAAATTATCATCTCAACTTTCATTTGCTTTGATTAAGTTATTAAGTAATTCTGTGAAATATAAGGCAAATTTTCCTGGCAGCTACCCCAATGACTCCTCCACAATTTTTGATGAAAATAATGCCAAAAATATTTGTTTTCCCCATGAAAACAATCATAGGCGTTATCTATATAATTATTGTTACCATTATTCTTTTTATGATTGTTAGTACTATAATTATTTATTTTGAAATCTTGAAATGGATTTTTGTGTTTGACGGTTCGCCCCGGATTTGGGGGCAGAAATCTTTTCAGACTTATTCATAGGTCAGGGGATGTGGCTAACAGGTGGCGTATTATAATGTTGTCATGTTTAATGCAGAGCAAGGTTGAGTTGATAGTTGGTCACGCCTCCTTCACTCAAGACCGATGTGTTGAAGTCAATGGTGCCAAGTATACTGCACCACACATACTTATAGCTACAGGCGGACATCCCACAATTCCAAACATTCCTGGTTCTGAGCACGGTATATCTAGTGACGGCTTTTTTGAACTAGAACAATTACCAAAGTGAGTATGAGCTCCTTAAGTCAATGCTGGTCCTTATGTGCATATTTTAGATGAAGAGAACTTCTCGCTGTCGAGTTTAATTTTCTCACAACTTTGCTTAGGTGTATGTCTCGTTCAATCCCCAGCAGAAGCCATGCAGCTCTGCAATGAGATGAGCCATAGTCTCTAGACATTTTTTGTTTCTAGTTTATTCATCCTTTACTCTTTGAAAGCCTAGTTTAACAAATGTCATGCGAATTATAATATACATTGGAGCCCGCTTAATGTCATCCTCTCAGTTTCGATGTAAATTATGCTAATAAGCGGGTATTCCATTTACGGGTTCCAACTTGGCGATGATTGTCACTACTTTTATAAGCTGACCACTCTAAGTGGAGATTCTTGGAGAAGGACGGCTGTATAGGAAATGGATGATTTTTACCTCTGGCACCAAACTCTGATGAGGAACATATGAAGTGAAGATAAATTAGGTTGATTTTTAGATAGAGAAGCGAAGGTGCATAATTATATTTAAGTGGATGGGTGCGGAAATGTGACAATAGCTCGTGACATAATATGCAGATTATTATACATGGGCTTAATGCAAAATGATTCGTTTTTTCGACTTCCCATTTCATGACAATAACTGGGATATTCTGTCATCCGATATGACATTAAGTGGGCTTCATTTTATTGGCTTCATTGTATTGGTCTTTTTCATAATAACTAGTGTCTGTGAGAATCCCATAGTTGAAATGAGAGACACATCTTACCACTTGATCACAACATGTTTCATCTACTTCAGTGCTTCAGTTTCACGTCTCTGTCCATAAAAATATCAATTGGTGATTTTCATACGTAGGGTAGGGCTACTTCCAGTGCAACCAGGTGGCAGTGCTAATCATCACGCTCTTTTGTTGGTTGTGATTTCTCATCATTATGTCTTGTTCTCTTGTAGGAAGGTTGTGGTGGTGGGAGCTGGATATATTGCTGTGGAACTGGCCGGGATATTTAATGCATTAGGATCTGATACATCATTAATGATTCGTTATGACCAGGTAATGACAACCATATCTGATTATTTAATGAGCGATATTTGTGGCTTATTGTGTCGTCTAGGAAGAAAACCTGTCTTTATTGTCAGTTTCATTTACTGTATAGTTAATCTTGTCTTTGCTTTGGATGACGATCAAGTAGTTACATGTAAGTCTCTGCCAATGACTGCCAGTCAGCTATACAGCTATTATAGTATTCCTTTTTTTTACAGATTTTGCGTACTTTTGACAGCATGCTGAGTACTGAGGTCACAGCTGAAACTGAAGCTTCGGGTGTAAAAATTCTAAGAAGGACACAGGTATGGGTGTGTTTGTGTGCATGGCTAATACTGGTTAGTATTTCAGGTCTTGTTTAAAGTGGGATTAAACCCATATATTGCCTTTTTATGAAACTTACTGTTGATTTAGAACACTAATTTTCCAGTTTAAGGTTGGTACCCCATATTTTCCCTTACTCAGATGGGAAAGGATTTCAGAGCTATGTAAGAACTGAAGTGCTTCAAACTGTGTTCATCGTATAAAATGACATGCTTTGGCAAGCCAAGTTACGTGGCTGGTTACGAGAAACAGTCCTTATATGAAATTGAGAATGTTTTGTAAATTTCAGCCTTTTTTGGAGTTAAGTATTGAGATATGGGCTCAGTTTTCAGATGTATTATTAGAAAATTCTACAAGTAAAGGCAGAGATAGCAGTAAAGAAAAGTGATGCGAAAATATAACACAAGTGAGTGAAAAGAATCTTACGTTGACACCCTCACCAGTGGAGATTAAGCAAATGGACTGCATGGCTTACCTAGATATCTGCTGTCCTTGGTCAAAGACAGTACGCTGTTGTAGTTTATTATATTAGCCAAGGCTGCTGATGTTATCATTCTCTAGATAGTCAGAACCATCATAAAAACACTGGGGTGATAATAGTATTTTTGAATTTTCATTTTGAAAGTTTTTAAATAGCATATTTGAATAGTTTGTGAACTCATGAATTTTGAAAGTGGGAAAAGGAATGTGACTTTTCCAACCTAAAATATTTGTATAATGTAAATATATTCTGCTGTGTGTGTAACATAATTGGGCCAGTTATCAAACCAGCAGGCAGCTGAGGTAAGCCAAGTGTCATCGTACAATTCTTGGCATGAGCACTCAACATTCTATTCTTGGATATGAATATTAGTCTCTTTTTTCCAGTATAACATAAAGTGGGCTCTGCTATTTATCCTTTTGTTAACTAATGTTTGTTTCTTTGAAAATCATAAATTAATGCGTTCTACACTTTCTTAATTTTAGACAGAATCTGTGACTAAGGAAAGTGATGGTTCCTTGACCCTGGAAACAACGTCTGGTCAGATCAGGGATGTAGACTGTCTCCTGTGGGCCATAGGGAGGGCCCCTGCCAGTGACCTGGGCCTGGACAAAATAGTATGTGAGCCTGAGGATATTGCTGTAGTATTGTTATTATTCATGAATGTTTTCCAGCAGGTTTCACCGCTCAGTCGATTATAGAGTGTTTTAACTCTCTAACGATAAAATATGTCTATTATGAAGTCATAGAAATTCATCACAAACCCTAACTGTACAAGTCATATCTTGCATTTTGACCAATGCAAACCAGAATACCACAGTGCCCTCCCTGGTTCTTCTGTATTAACCCATAATGCTTCTACCATAGTATCCCATTTGTTGTTGTTTTACTTTTAATTTTTTGCACAGTGAGTTGTTATGCAGTGATAATCATTTTCTCCTGTCCTCCAACTCTAACTCAGAAGTATGGTTAGTGGCCCTACCATTTGAAAACTAAGTCAATCACACGTTGCGTTTTTTTCTAACTCTACAAAAGAGGAGAAATCAATATGGATGTCGAAGTGAAACTTGATCTTAGCATTGGGATCTTGAAGCCTTGAAATAAGCGAAAGGCATGTTTTCTTTTTGTGCCAACAGGGTGTGAAGTTAGACCCTAAGGGACATATTGTGGTGGATGAGTACCAGAACACTACCTCCTCTGGGGTGTACGCACTCGGAGATGTCTGTGGGCGCTGGCTTCTCACACCAGGTAGGTCAGTTGGGCAGTCAAAACATTCAAGTTGTGATGAGAGGCTCCCTACTTACAGTGCCATCATTCTGGGCTTGGCTATTCAAATCCTATAGGGGTATTAAAACATTCAAGTTATGATGAAAGGCTTAAAATCACATGTCGTGCCATCCCACAGAGCTATCTTAACACATGCTGAATTGCTTTGGAGAGGATTTCCAGGATTTTATATTTGCTACAGGTTCCTAATTAAGATAAATGATTTAAGGATTTCAATCTGTAGCTAGACTTAAGCAGTCTTGCTTGTAAGTTTAATGGTGTAATCAGTTTTGTTTGATCTATGTCAGTTTAATCATGTGAATTATGTAAACTACATGCTGCTATGTTTCAGTTGCCATAGCGGCGGGTCGTCGCCTTGCTCATCGACTGTTCAACAATGAACCGGAGAGTAAACTTGACTACACCAACATATCTACAGTTGTGTTCAGCCATCCGCCCATTGGAACTGTGGGTATGACTCAAGGTGAGATTTGTCAATGTTCAAGTTACTCACCGTATCGCCTGCAGATTTTATTTCTCTCCAAATGTTCACCCATTGAAATTTTGAAAAGTTGGAAATTTTTGTAGAAATTAGTCCAACTTTGTTAAAATGTGGCAACAACGCAAAAATAAACATGAAAAATAACACTTAATTAAATGAATTAAGAGTTGACACATTTTTTCTGTGCAGTGTGTAACAACTAGGCTTGACGTTTTTTGGTGGGTTTTTCTGGTGGCAATATTCTAATTACTGTTAGCTTATTGTGTTGCATTTCATTCATGTTTCAAACTAATAGGCTAATTATGTCAAACTCTGTATTTCACTCAGTCCATCAAGGGTCAGTGACCTTTTATTTGCTCGTGCTGTATGAATATGTGAATCCTTATACAACGTGGAAATATATCACAAACAACTTTAGGTGTGGTCAGCACGCCATTTATTGGCCACATCATGTGACCTAATAATTAAAAATCTGGAAAGATTTCTCTCAAAGTTATAATACATTGTTGGAATCAGTGCTTCACATTACTAGTTCAGTTGGATTGTAGAGGCGTATTTTACAAAGCTATGTTTTTTAATATTTCAACGAGTGTTAACCACATCAGTGCTGAGCACAGCTTTCCATGAGTGCCCTCAACACATTCACACCGCATTCACACCACATTTACTCCGTGTCACTCAGTCGAGACTGAGCATATGACGGCAAGACACCATTAGTGAATACTTGTAATCTGTCAGCCAACACAGCACTGGAACTCTGGCCTTGAGTCAGCAGTGCAAACCACTGCACTTTCCTCTCCTCCTGTATTATGTCTTATGTTTTGCACTTGTCTCTGTTTATTTTTAGTGTTACCCACTATTCTGTGCAATTTTCAGAGGAAGCGGTTACAAAATATGGTGAAAAGAATATCAAGATATACAGGTCCCGGTTTACACCCATGTATCACGCAATGACTGAACGAAAGCCAATGTGCACAATGAAATTAGTTTGTCTCTTACCTGAAGAAAAGGTGAGCCATGCTTACTTTTTTGTTTTTAACTGTTAATACAAGCAGTCAGACCATGTTGAAGGGCTTTCTGTGGATGTTTGATCAGAATTTCAACACGATAACTTTCAAACTTTGGCAATTACCAACTTACGGGCATTTTGCAACTTCAATGGTAGTTTGAAAAAATGTGTTATCTGCTAGATATAGAATATTTATTGCAAAATGTTAGAACAGTATTTTCAAAAAATTAATAGTTGTTTTGTTTTATCGTTTTGGTTATTTGAAAACCTAGTCCGAAACCAGAAGAAAAATTACATTCATTTGAAAATTAATCTCTAATTGTTGCTCTAAAGCTCTGCTAATTTTTAATGAGCAGAGATTTTGTCATTCACTGACATTTATAAAAAAATACTGCAGAAATGAAAGTTTTCAAAGCTTTTTTCATCTCACGTACATCACCAATTTTGAGTAAAATATATAAAAGAAATCACTTGCTCAGAGACGATGTATTGATAATTGGAATGCTTTGAATTTGCACTCTATAGGACGGTTTGTTTGTCGACGAGTGGCTGGTTGCTGTTTTATCACAAGGCTACATGAACCAGAAGTAGGACAGTATAACACATCATGCATAGGGAGTGGCAAAAGAACTACTAATTCAAAGAGGCTACCTTCATTAAAATTGAGAAGTTTCTATTGGTTAATGGTAACTGGTTGTTTTTTTGAAAAATTGGGTCACTCTCTGGTGGTGCATGGATGATAATGTCCATTTTCTAATCTGCAGAAATTTCTTTCCAGGTTTTGGGTCTGCACATGATTGGCCAAGGCTGTGATGAGATCCTCCAAGGATTTGGTGTAGCCATTAAGATGGGAGCCACCAAGAGAGACTTTGATGAGACTGTCGCCATCCATCCCACGTCAGCTGAAGAGTTAGTTACATTAAGATAGATCAGCGTGTTAGATTAGCAGGACCTACCTCATTGTGATATTGTGTTGGTAAGATATTGAAAGTCTATATGTTGCAGCTTATTTGGGTGGACGGTGTAATATTGTGATGATACAGGTTTACCTTACTTGTACAAGTTGTGTAGTTATAGTTAGTGCAACATTTTCAAGTGGGTTATTCCATCTGTGAGATGAGTTCTGTTCCTCAGCAATTGTAAGTCAGCATGCTTAAATATCCTCTTTAAACTGGTTCTCAGTATCTACATTCCAGACTCACTAGGGGGGCTGTAGTCATCAGTAGAGTGAGTCTATTCACTTGGTCACTTAGTGAGGGTAATAACTGTTTCTTAGCATGTCAATTCCAATTACAAGTTGTGTGCAGGTTAGTTGTGATGCTCTTTCTACATATAACGGGTGGGGTTATGTATTTAATTTTCAAAATAATGTTGATATTCTGATGTGACTCTAGCAAAAAAGTCACCACAGTTGAACAGCTTTGACCTCCACTTTTTAACAATTGTCGGTAGAAATGCAAATACCTATAGTTAGTGATAGCTCTGGATTGATGAAAGTCTTTTAGTTTTCTAAAGGTCTGAAAACAGTGTCTTAGTTTTGCGATGTTTTCATGAAATGTCCAAGCATTCATGTGGGGGTAGTTCTTATATACATGTAGCAATATATTGATTTGTATAACAGAAGATTTGAATTGGTTTTGCATACAATTTACAGATGGTTGAAATATCAGAATTTTTTATTTAACCCTGGAATTTTTAACAAAAAATAATGATTACTGGTAGGAATGGTGGAAGGATTATTTTTCAAAGATGCCAAATTTTGTTAATTTTTAATGAATATTTCTTCACTGTGGAGTTCATTTATTGAACTTTCATGTTCATTGACTAATATGTAGTAGTTATCTATAGAATTAAAACATTTGTTATTTTATAATTACTTTGAAGTTTTATTTACCATCCTTATTGGTTGTATATCAATATTCAAAAAGATGATATCTTCAGATAGGTGAACTATTTTGTGTATTGTACATTATGACAAATAATGCCATAATCTTCTAAATGGTACTAGTTGGTAAAATCCATTTTCATCATGGCTAATCTTTTTTCGCTTTATATAAAAAGGGGCGACTTGTCAAATGCCTTCAAACAGACATCTCGTGTCTTTATGCTAATTAACTTGGGTGACATGCCGGGTGACATGCGAGGTGAGACCGTCTTCCGTATATGGGAAAAGTCTTCGATGGATTCTTTCAGAGAACAAGGACTGACTGTGTCCATGGTTTTCTGCCTTGCATAGTCACCACGCATTCTCTTCGATTTCTTCAAAATGCCTTTAATCAAGTTTACTGGTTTGCCACCTGAAAAGTGTAATGGCAACTTGACTTTTTGCAGGATTTAATGGTGCGTTCACAAGCAATGGTAATTTTTTATTAATTCAAAAAGCAATATCCCGTTATGTTTTTCTCACTTGTAGGGGACATTCATTGGATGCGTCACCACCTTCTACTATTATATGGTGTAGCCGCACTTCGATGGGACAATAAAGAATAACTCGCTTTTTCAATTGCTTCTCATGTTCATAATGTGTATGTTTGTTTGAATAAATCTGACAACTCTGGCAAGTTTATGTTTACACGTAGGTAGAAATTTTAAAAATAATTTTGGGTTTGAGCTCAGAGATTAAATTCTAGAGCTTCAATTGTAGTTGTGCTTAGGTCACTTTTTACCCAGTATATATTTTAGATTTGAGCTTGGGAATGTGAATACACTAAAGGCGGGTGTGATCACGATGGAGCGAGCACTTGCAAAACTGTCCTTGTTAAACAACATGGCGTTTTCGCGATCGAGTCTGTTCACTGCAATATAACAGACTTCTATACTAGTCGCTTTGTACTGTTAGCTCATAGTGGTTTGAATTATTAACCTTACCAGCGGTGTCCTTGGAATCGCCAGTGTGTTTTTTCCTGTTGTAGCGCTCCAACGACTCTAAGAAATTGGGCTGCGTGTTTGATTTGCAATCTGGTGACACGAACACGTATTTGGAGCATCGTGGCTTTTTACGCCTTGGGCTGGCACTGAAGCTGCCTATGATAGGAATCTCTACGTATTGACCACTAATGCTTCGTGTCGCACTTCTTCTGAGAGTTCCCAGCGCCCAACAGTTCTCTGCTTGGCTAACATGACCTTCGGGACATCCGTACGGGACGTCACGATTAATAACGTGCCTCGCGTTTTCCCCGGATCCGTTAGGAGTTGGTATTGAAACACGAGAGCATATGTCAAGTTCTCGCTGTTTTTCACTAACTCGCTTTCGTTGGTTGATTTTGTACGTCATCGTAATGCTAGACACCTCACACTCTACGTTTTGTAGACAGTCGTTATTGAAATCCTCAGTCGCTACGTCATCATAATCACCAGCATCTCTCTCGTCGTTTCCTTGATCGTGGACTTCCGTGGCCTCAGGATTCCTTAATTCACCAGCATAGTTCACACTGAGCACTTCCTCTCCAAATGCAGTTGCGTCGTCCACGTTCGTTTCTAATGAATTTGGCGTTTCGTTTTCTGGCGGTTTATCTTCAGCAGCATAGGTCACAACGTCATCTCTCGCAGTTACGTCGTAATCGTTAGCAGTATCGTCATCACTATCGACTTCGCGCAAGCCGTTGGTCATGATAATGGGCGCGTCGCTATCCTCTTGCACGGCAAAGTCATCCTGCACAGAGCGTACCCTTGATCCTTCTCCACTTCCAATCTGTTTATCTTCAAAGATCAACAGACCGTTACTGTTGTGGCAGTTGTCGTTCGCCTCACTCCATTGACCTTGTAAAACATAAACTGCATCCGGTAATAATTAGTGAATACACTAGCAGGCCCAATTGCTCACTTTATTCAGAAGAAATTTACGTCAGTTATGTGTCTTGGGTCTTTTTTGTTTTCTTGCTTTGGAAGTTGTTTGCCAGGACCGAGTTTCGTTGACGCGAGAACCTCGCGCTTGAAACTAAAGGGGGCCTCCTGTTTCGCTTGTGCGATTCCTCCCCGATGAGTACGACGTTTTGCAACTGCAAGGTTACCGCGTCTACGGAACGCATGCCTTTTGCTAATTTTTTTTTACGCGTTTTGTTCTCACATTAATTATTAGTGTTATGATACTAGTTTTTTTACAATTCTACCTACCACCGCTGACGAAGGGCGCATCATGGGGTAAATGGAATTCACCGTCTGGTCTTATTCATATATTTTGTGTATGGTTTAACACCTAAGTTATCAGTGTCAAAACAACAGTAGTCGACTGTAGTTTTCCTAAGAAGTGGGTAGAATAACGCGATTTGGCGTAAAAAGCATGAACTCACCAAAATAAACATTATCGCCTGCTCTCTCTTCAGTCTCCTTTGTCTGCTCTCGCACTGTGCCGGTGGTATTCACCTTTGGAGGGGTAATTTTGTGAATCACTTTCCAAATTAAACACACCAAGAGCACAAGACAAGTCGACACCATCAACAAGCCAGCAACTGCCAGCAGTTGAAGAAAAATAACGTCCAATTGAAATTCACGATACTGCAAGACGTTGAGCTCTTCTTTGGTGAAGAGAAAATCCTTAATCGCTAGTCGAACATTTTGCATCATGTCACCGACAATTCCAGTAACATTAAAAAACGTGACAACTTGGTCCTCAAACGACCCCTGGTAATCTCGTGTCAATGCTCTGAAATGTTCTCCAAAAGTCGGCCACATGTGCATTGTCTGGGTTCGCGTGGTTGAATAGCACACAAAATCCTGCTGTAAGCCGAAACAATTGACTTTCTTACAACTAGCCTGAAGTTTTACTGCTGATCTTGTGAATTAGTTAAGTATCAACAACTACATAAAACCTGTTCTTCACTGCTCTTGTAAGAAAACTGGCTGGCAATGATTGGTATCCATGTGGACAACGTCACATCAGAATGAAACTGATGGCATAATGGAGCTGACGTCACAAACCTTCAGTGGTTTGCTGTGAAGTCTTTTTATTTAATTTATAATGTTCAATGTCCAATACCTTGGTAACTGGAAAATGGGAACTTCAACACGCCGGACCGGCCAAGTTGAGAGACTAGTCGGTATTGAATCTCGCATTATATTCTTCAAGTGATACAGATTTAGTGCCAATTCAAACCATCAAGATATTTACCTATTGAAACCAACGCGGGGTTGGTTAACGTTATAAATGGTCACCACCTTCGTTTTCGGCAAGTTAATAAGAGACCTCTGGAACCGATGAGGTCGCCAGAATACGAAGTGCCATGTTCCGGCGGACATAAACCGAGAGAGAAAAATAAAAACTAACCAAAAAGACGTTAGTTTAAAAATTACCAAGTCTCGACTTGCACCATATAAAACTAAAGAGGTGTACTGCTGTTAAATGTCAATTATGCCATAATGAACACAAGTGGTTTCAGACGTCACACGTGGCTCTGAGTGTTGCGTACAAACACTTCAAGCCTTGCAGGAATAAAATCGATGTTTTGGGTTTAAAAAACAATTATTAATTTCGTATCAACTGTACCGCGGTCAACCATGACAATTACCAGCAACTGATATTTTGAAATGTCGAGGATTAAATATTCATGTTGACGAATCCACAAATTCTTTGAGACAAACTTTAATATCAACAACAACAGGCAATTTGATTATAGTTCATTAAAAGCCATTTCTACAAATTGCGATACCATATCTGGTACAAATCTTCGACAAGAATTCACATGAATAGTTGACATTTTTATACAAGGTTCAATATCAATGGTCATGATTTATTTCTCCAATCACTACGCAACAATAACTCATGAAAATAGGTTTTCCATGAATAATGATCAGACTAATAGTCATTTATTGTTAGATTGCCTGTTAGGAATTCATATCAACCAAAATGAGGGCATAAGAAAATGGATTTTGCATAATTTCAGATGTTTATATCTACTATCATGGTGGCACAACAGTGTAGACTAACAAAGCAAGACACCAAGGGTAGTCATTTGTAATGGTCAGTTGGGCAGTTTCTTCACAATTGTTACAGGACAGGGAGGACAATTTCCTGAGGGAGAAATGTTATTTACACAAAGATCCCCTTGTGGTCAGCTGGACTTACTGCACAAAGAATAGCAAAACACCACATGAGCTTGAGAATACGTTTATTTCACAAAACAAAACTCAATATTGCTTTACAAGAATTACGAAAAAATTCGGTCAACAAAAATTATTGTTTTTACAAGGCAAAGTTCATACAAGAAAAAAATGAAGCAATGTCGACCTGTTTAATACAATTGTGCTAGAGGTGTTGATTACTTTTCAAATTACCCTTCATAATTAAAAAAGGTTCGTAAAGGGAAATATCACAACTGTTTTGTTACAACAATAAACAACATAATGTTGAGCTAATACAAAGTCATAACTGGGTTATCCAAATTAAAAACGCTAAATTTTCATAAAAGTACAACTTAGCTGAGCTTTCTGAAACTTCTAGACTCTGAAACAACGCTACTACGGCTGAATCGGAGGTCTGCAGTGGCGACATCCACAGCTTTATTGCATCATATAGGAAATTGTTACCTTTTTGAAGCCATTTTTTGGCAATATGAAAGATACTTGGAACTTTTTAGTCAACTTTTGTAGAAACTAAATAAAGAAGTAACAACCACTGTTGTATTAAGTTTCATTGCCTGCCTCTGACATCATTGCTAAAGTTTAGTTACCTGATTCTGATATCATCATTACTAGAGTCAAATGGCAGATTGTTACGTGCAGAAGCCAGGGACAGACGTTACAGCCACTGGGCAAAATTATTAGAAAGGAAAAGCAAGAAAACATATAATCGGACTGGCTGAAATTTTCAGTTCTTGCTCACCCCATGAAATTTTGGTGTGAGAAACTGTTATTTTTTTGACGACATTTTGATAGAAAATGATGTTCCAAATACATTTTAAAGAAAGTCAAATATCCTGAAAGGCCAAAACGTCCTCATCAAAGGTAGAATTCCCTTCTAACTTGTAAAGTACCACTAATACCTAACAGAATGTTATAAAATAGACCATCCAGAAATGGAACTAAGTAATGAACAATAAACAGCTTGTTTCTCGTTTCAAATCAAGAAGAGTTGTGAAACTGAAGCATAACATATGTGTTCAAACTGCTCGCGACTGGTAAAAAGATGCAACACTTTTTTTCCCCACATAGTAGTCACATAGATGATAAGGATGTCAAAAGGTTGAATTTGTGGAATTTACTCAGTTTACCTGAAAGTCTTATTGTGCAATTTTGAAGACTAAATCATAATACATGATACAGGATGGGTGTACCCGTACATCTGATGCGTAACCACAATGACTGTTCACTCAGTTAAACTTTTCTGACACGTTTCAAACACATCTTTGAACTGTATCGCCAATTCAGCAGTCTGGAAAAAAGAAACCTACATAGAACAAGGACCAGAGGTGTTGGAAGAGACAAAACAATAGAGATGACACCGCGAAGTTATGTTTACCACTAAGTCCAAATCATTACCTCCACTCATTGCAATATTCAAGACATTGATACCATGCTGGAGTTTTCTGCAGAGTAATCCTGAGCTTACAGTTGGAAAATATCCGTTCAAGGACCAAAATTCAAATCCAAGTACAGGCACAAGCCTACGTTTGGAAGTGACAAATTTATAATCACGTGAATCGAACAGTAATCAGGATGTAATGTTGAGCAATATAGAACCAAGAGAGTAAATACACATGTCCCAACAGACAGGAGATAATGGATGAATCAATTACGCTTTTGATACCTATGTCAGCTTATTAAACTTGGGAAAGCTTAGAACTCACAAATGCTCTTCCCCCAAATACACCCATGGGCATATTTGCAGAAAACTGTCCTCATAATTTGCCATACAGCAACAGATACAGGGCAGTAATTATGATCACAGTCTGAGCTTGAATCTGTAAGACTAGAAATATCTGTCCTACTAATCTTTATAGTGTTAAAAGAGTGTGATGAGAGAACAACTGCAAGATCACACTACTACCGGAAAAGCTTAGTAATGTTCATTTTTAGAGCATGTTTATTAGTTTTTTAAAAATTTGGTGAAACCTCTTAATGTCAAAATGTGGGGCAATTTTTGGCAATTTTCACACGAATAAGAGTATTGATTTTTACGGTTTCTTTTCACCTTGAACTTGGACAAAGCTTGGCCAATTTCAATAAAATTTGTCAACTCTGGAAGACTACTGTAGTGCCACGCTCTACTAATTAGCAAGCAAACTACTAATCAAAGCAGTGAAGTAAAATGTATTTGCAAAAATACTGGTCTGAACACACCAGCACATACCTTAAATTTAATTGCAAACTGCTCGATGGCAGGCTCATCCCCACCATCACTCTCTGAGAAGTCCATGCCGAACCAACACCAGGCAGTCTCTGACGTCGCCATGAGCTTCAGCTCCATGTCTGCTGTGATATTCTGGTTGCACACCACCTTGAACACCTGTTCCCGTCTATGGACAAGGCGGTATTTACCTGGAGGGCAGAGAAGCATGCCGAGTTTTGGTTGAAAAACAATGCACAAAATCACCTCCACATGGCTGAAGTATGCTCACCAGATAATTAATTCTGCACCCCCGTTCTGTTGCCAGTGGCTTGGGAATTCCTATTTTCACTTTGCAGGACACTCGTGTTATGACATCAACAAGACAAAACACATTCAGACAATCAACAAGTCAACCTGAGCCACTAGTTGAAGAACAATTGCCAATTGAAATTCACAATATTGTAAGAAGTCGAGTTCTCAGTGAAGAGAAACCGCTAGATCACTTGCGAATGTTTTAGATCATGTTGCTAGCATAATTATCGCAACAATGCATTAAAAATATGCTAACACATTCCTCAAACAGTGCCTTGGCTGGTAATTTCATACCATAGCCTTTGACATCTTCTCCAAATTTCGGTACTTAACATAAAAAGAGTGAACCAGTCATGAACATTATATATTAGCATTGCAAGTCTTACTGCATGCAAACCACAATGTCCCACTAAACTGTTACTGATAACATATATTATTACAATATCTTACTGAATTATTAATAGCTAATAATCCATGGTTTCATGCACAAAATGTGGAGTAAAGTAAGTTTCAAAAAACCTATGTGCCTGCATCAGCAAAATCTCAGTTATACAGCTGCATACAGATGTAAACTCACCAGACTTGGTGTTTTTCAAGATCTTCATTTCACCGATTCCTCGTTCCTTCCATTGTTTCACCTTGCTGTCAAAACGGAAAAACTTTGAGCGGTGTCTGAACATGATCTCGTCATCTTCCTCACCTTCGAAAAGACAAGGAAAACACAATTGAGAGTTCACCGATATAAAGATCTGCATCCTTTGAGTTCAGCACAGAGAGGCAAACGAAACAGTTGTGCATTACTCTCATCTGATCAATATACCAGGACTGTGTATTCATCTAAACCAGTTCATTTGCCTTCCAAAGAATCACTTCTAAATCCTCTTGTCTTTCTATCCAACAAGTGGGTAAAGGCAAATGGAGAAAGGTGGTGTGTATGATTTGGATGGATGTGACATAGCAACATAGATGAATGAGGATAGTGTAGTGCAATTGTCACAGACAGGCATACAGAGAAACCTACAAACAAGTAAATATAAGTCTGACAGATCCTCCTGCAAAGACAGACACGCACAAATCATACCATACTTACCAGTTTTAACCTCCACCTGGTCAGGCAAGGATATAATGGGTTCATAGTGCGGGTCGTGGTCAGAGGGGTCCTCAGGGTTCTCCTCGCTCTCCTCAGTGTTAGGTGTAAACAGAGTTGCACCAGCTCCAGACCACTGGAACGGCTTCCTAGCTGCAGACAGACAGACATGCATGGCAATGACGGGTTAAACAATAGGGGACATTGCACGGGAGATAATAGGCAGAATAACAGGAGAAATAACAACCATCACTGGTTTATATGGCTTCTCCCCAATACAAACCTAAAAGAAACACAACATCAAATGGTGATCTTAGTCTCCCAAACTTTTAACATACTGGATTACTTGCAATGATCATCTAATACAATTATATTACATATGGCTGATTACATGCAGTTTTCATCCTGAGTGTATACCACGCCTTGAAACAGTCACACACAGACTGTAAAACAACACTTGTCATCTGACAAAAGCATTTTCTGCTAACACTAATAACACATTACACAATGGAACAGGATGATTACTGAAAGTGACCCCCAGTGACAAGCTGCTTGAAAATTTCTGAATTACAGACAGACACATGACAGGGATTGATTTTTACAACCATTCCTTTAATTTAAAACTCCAGTAACTTGACATTTCTCTTTATAATCTGACATTTTTTTCAAAATTACAAATACCAACCCTACTTTATAAGCTAGCGTAAATGCAGCAAGCAAATTATGAAGTATATTTAACTTCAACTCTATACAAATTATCAAGTATTTTCAACTTCAACTCTATACAAATTATCAAGTATTTTCAACTTCAACTCTATACAAATTATCAAGTATATTTTACTTCAACTCTATACAATCCCACATCCCAATATAATGCTCAACGTAATGCAGCAAGCAAATTATCAAATATATTTAATTTCAACTCTATACTTAATGCTCAACTTACCATGGCTGCTTCCAAATCCAGATTCACCACCAGATGTGGCTGCCACAGATGAAAAGGAAATCCCTGCGACTGTAGAATTGGCAAATATGCTGGAGGCAGCTAAAATGAATGAGTTAACATAGAACGGCAACATTCTAATGTCAAAAGTGATATTATTGTCTATGGACTCTGAAATAGCGAAGCTCAAACAGGAGTCCCCATTACAGGCATCATAAAAATTGTTCACTGAAATACAGTTGGTCAACACTATTAGAATAATCAGTTATACTGCAAGTCAATTCTGTTTAAAGCAGTCATAGTTTTCAAAATTCAAAGTCCTAAACAGTTTTGTATCGAAGTCTAACTGGAATAAGAACATTAATGCAACAACAATTATCCACAACAAACACAGAACAGGAAACCAACATGCACATGTTTTAATTTCACCATGTTAAGACAATTTTAACAATGACCAGAAATGACAGCACTAAATTATTCAGTGGTAAATATAACCACACTATAGCTTCATGTCACAACATGTAACATTACGTATTCATAAGCTCAGTTCTTCTCTCCAATGGGTTTTTGGAAGCTAGAGCTTGGCTAAACATCATTAACAACAAAGGACAAGCTTTCCTGAACCTTAATATTGAACTTATCCAACCTAACTAAGAGTACTACTTGTTCTAAGTAATTTCAATATCACAGGGACATAACTCTTGAAAAAGTCATAGCACACTGAGTATTTCAACAATTGTGAATAGCCAATTGCGACAAAATATATTTCCCCCGACTGGATTGTGAAAGAGACCTACATCTTGCATATTGTGCTTATGAATTTAACAATAAAAAATATTTCTTTGATAGTCAAACTCACTTGGTTCCTCTGCATCAGCCCCAGGCTCCGTGGCCGATAGTTCAGGCACCTGGTCATCGTCTGATACTGCTGGCACAGATTGTTCAGGAACATAATCTTCACAGCCCCTGCAACCAGGACAGGGTGGGGCTTCTTCGTACAAGTAAAATGTGTCGGGCAGTAAGTATTTGCGGGCTAACTCTACCTTGTCTGGGGATGGCAGTCTCTCGCTCACAAAGATCACCTCATCTAAATGAGATAGAAATTATAGCTTTTTGCCTAATATCCTCAATTAAAAGATGTCAAAAGCTGTTACCAAAGATAAAGACTGAATAATAGTGCATTTACATAGAACAAGATGAACATCGATATAAAACTGGAAAATCATTTTGAAGAGAGTCTTGTTGTATTTTATACACTAGTCAGTGAACGAATTAATGGTAGATAACAACATGTGGGTTACAAGGAATTAGTTTAGAGGAAAAGGATGAAGTTTTCATCAATTTTTGACTTTGGAGAACATGCTCAAAATCTCCAGAATTTTTTTCAGGACATATCTGATCTTAAAATCCACAGCTTTGTAATAAAAGGATGAAATTCTCAGTGCTCATAGTAAGGACTTTTTCACAATAAAAAGGTAAAGAATACTGTTGGCCACAGCATCTGAATGTACAAACTTTGTCTTCACTGCTTCAGAATTTCTTAATGTAACATCCACACTCAGGAGACCTCACCACTAAATACACAAACATTGCTAATACAGCACTTCTCACCATCTTCAGTAGAGGATCCTTCCAAATCTTGGACACCAATGTTTTCAACGACACCTAGTGGACAGAAACACAAGTATGAACTTGAAAACTGATGATGCATTGAATAGTACAAATATCCCAACACTTTAAGGATATCTCAAAACCTATTAAGTGACCTTCATTCTAAGTTATATATCAAAAAACAGGCAACATCAACTACTAAAAGTACGGATTTTCTGAAAGGAACAAAATGAGAGATTATTACAATATGATTGTTCAGATTGATGTGGCATCATTATTATTATTAAGCTAAAATCTTATACAAGTCAAAATTTTTAAGAAAGGTACAGCCATAGTAAAATAACCCTGTGGTAGATTTTAATGAAACCCTTTTAAATGAAAACTTTACAATTCACCTCAAACATGGCTGTTAGGAATTTTCAACTACTCACTTAGTTTTATTTCCCTATGCCAAAATAACTCTCGAAAAGATCTTTTTTTGTAAAAATAGTAGTTGTATCCATCTCTCTAGTGGTACGCAAAGATTAAGGGTTTAAAAGGAAAACCCTAACAGCATTTTCAAGATTGATGAATATTAAAATCGGAAACCTTCAGTGAAATTCAGCAAGCCGTTTCCGAAAACGCAAGTTGAAACTAAGTCGGTTTGTTGAAACCAAGAAAAAGCTAAAAATAATATGAGTCTTCAAAATCTGACAATTATTACTTAATTATTAGGTGAAAACTTGTTTTTGATCAATATAACTTATAAGTGCCTTAACCATGTTCACTATTTGAACTTTCAAACCAAGAACAAAATGGACAACAGAAATTGAGTCGGTAGATAAAGCACGTTGTGAGCATCAGACTGAAACTGACAGCAAAATGTCAAATTACAGATCAAATTAATGAATTTGGGCGAGGATTTATTTCTTTTCACAACTTGGTGTGTTTGTGAACACAAAGTCATAGAGGCCTGCTAAATCTTTTTTCCTTGCTACACTGTATATACTCCGTATTTAAGTTTCCCGAGAATGAAGATAAGGAGTTTTGCTAGACATGTGAAATATTGTAAAAACAGCCAATTTTAGTGAATAAGATTTTGAGATAGCCTTAAGCTGATAGGCTTTGGAAATCTGTGATACGGGTCATGTAATAAAAATGTTTGGGGTCTATCCAGTGGAGACGGGGCATCAAAGACATGGCATGCATTAGATATGTGAACTTTGCAAAAAAAGAACCTTAAGTTGCAAAATGCAAGATCACGCAAGACTTGACGAGATATCCCCAGTGATACAAGTGAAACATGTAAACACAGTAGGTTCCTAGGTGAGATTCTTGGATTTCCAGCACTCAACCGAGTACAATAATTTTCATGTTTGGCATACTCTCACTATTCCAAAGCTCAACCCCAAGAAAAGAACTTCAGGAACCCAATAATCTTAGTACCAGGACACAGCAATGTGGTACACTCCTACATCAGATGGAAGGAGACATGTCAACCTAAACATTCTCAGGTGGCAGCAGAGGTACAGGACACCCCTAATCACTGAGGGTCAGGGCCCAGCATACATTGAGGGACACCATCCCCAATGAATTGCTTTTTAGAGTGACAGACTAATTTACAACATTTCCATCAAATGACCTTGGTCTCTCACTTCATACAATGCAACCTGTGAGACCGTGTATCTTCTTATTGGTCATGCATTCAGCTGAGTTGATTTGTGGAAAACTCCACGGGTCAGTTTTCAAAGGTCAAAGAGTGTTTAAAGAGCGAGAAGATTAACACTGATATAAAACTATTATGCTGAAGGTAGTCTTTACACTAGTAAGTGAATGAATTGTGGTCAGTAATAACACTTGGGTAACATAGAATTTGCTTAATAGCAAAAGAATGAAGTTTTCATCAATTTTTTGAAGAAAAATTTTCAAAAACTTCAGAAACTTTTGATGCTTGTATTTTCAGACTTGACACCAGTTTTGCAAGAAAATGTCTAAGTTTTCAGCGCTAACAGTAAGGAATTTTTCCACAATAAAAAGGCAAAGAATACTGTTGACCACAGCATCAGGATGTACAATTTCTGTCTTCAATGCTTCAGAATTTCAAAAACAAACAACCACACTCAGGAGATCTCACCACAAAACACATTACGCAAAACATTGTTAATACAATACTTCTTACCATCTTCGGTAGAGGCGACTTCCGAATCTTGGACACCACCGCTATCAGTGACACCTAGTGGACAGAATCACAAGTATGAACTTGACAACAAAAATGATAATCGGGGAACTTCTGACCTGTTGAATAGAACAAATAACCCCACACATGAAGTTGATTGACTTTGTAAACCTGTGATTGATAGTTATCTTTAAAAGTTGTGTAGGACCATAGAAAGCTGTCAAATTTGGAACATCATGTCTCAGAAACAACTGATTGGATTCATTCATATGAACCATTCAAATAGCTTTGTACACTGTCCTCCAAAATGCTGTTAGGCACTGTTTTAAAATTGTTGCACTTATGCATGAAAAAATAAGACTTAAATGATTTTCATGAATAAATTCAAAAGCTTAAACAAAATGAAAACAAAACATGGTGAAAATTTCTATCAAACAAAGTTTGTTTATATTTTTGAAACTTTTCCTTGTTATGAATGTACCTCAATTTCTTTTTTCCTAAAGTTTCTTAAAAGACATGGTTGCATGACCCTATCAATAGCAGAGTAATACAAAGTAAAAAATTCAAATTATACACATTTTGACCAAAAGACAGGACAGCCATATCCAGTGACTGAGAGGGACTAACATACAGGATCTCCAATCCACTGCTAATTAGAGGCACATTTACTTAAAACATTTCCACCAAACCCTAGCTCTTGATCTCTCACTTACACTATGCAGCCCGTCAGGCTTTGTATAGTCGGCTGAAGTCGTTCATAGAAAACTCCAAGGGCCAGTTTTATCAAAAAAATGACAGGCCAGACAGGTCCACACTGACATGATTCTGAATGCACTTGTTTTCATTGCTACACATTAAGTTAACACAACATCCTTTCCTGTAACTGAATATATAACCATTGACAGAACTGGCTTCAGTACTTCATAAACATGAAGTCACACTATTACACCTACCTGTCGCCTCGCCTGCAGTCGTCTTCGGCCGTGCCCCTCCTTTGCAGGTTACCTTCTCCACGCACTCCTCAAACACCATCTTGAACTTGTCAGCGATTTCTATTGTCTTGAACTTGCATGCCAACATCTCCTCTCGCTGGCTGTCCTCAGCAAAGTCGATGGCAAACCACGACCAGGCCCGGTCACAGCCCGCCATGGGGCCTACCTTCATGTCGGCTGAGATCAGGTGGTTTGCACACACCTTCAGTACCTAGCGATATACAGACTACCTTTGTATAATGGTGCACGGATCTGCATTGTCAGGCGAATTAGAAACTGTAGAATGGATGTCATGCAAAAATTAAAAGCTGAGTTTATAAAAATTTCTGATCAATAGCAAACAAGCTTGTACAGTTGACAAAAAGTTAGCCTAAGGCTAATAACAGTGTTACTGATGGCACCACAGTCAGCATACAGTGACCGGCTACGACTACTTTGCCACAAAGCCAGAGTCTCCCCACTTGCCATACAACTGTCAGGCAGAATGATAACATTTTGTGACCATTGTTTGTTGAACAGAAACACATTTACAATAAACAATGCAGGCGTAAATACTAACTGATAGAGAAACCTTTCCAGCAACATTCAAACATTACTCAACCACTGCATCCTTTTTCACATAAACACCAAACATTACCCATAGCTAAGAGATCCAACCATCATTTGTCTAACCTTTCACTAAATACTGTTACAGTAATTCCACACTTATTTAGCACACAATATGGCCAACAAGAGAAATTATGTTTTGCTAAATTTCTCCACAAAAATAGAAATTAAGAACATTTTAGTCTATTAAAAGCACGGATTGTAGTGTTTAGATGTCATAAAACAACATTTGATGAAACTCATCTTATATACAAAAAGGTAATAGCCTTTTGAAATGTGGAAAGATAACCATTATCCAAGTATTTTTGGGCAACATAATTAGAGAAATACCGTACATCTGCAGAAACCTTACCTGCTCGCGTCTCATCAGCACACGCCACTGCTCCTTTGTCGTGTGCGTCAGGATCTTCATCTCACCTATGCCACGGTCCTTCCACTGCTTGGCCGAGCTGTCATAGCGAAACAACTTGGCACGTTCACAGAACAGCGCCACCTCTTCCTCCTCACCACTCTGAACAGCCACAGCTTCCGGCAGCTCGACAATTGGCGTGAAATAAACATCCGCTTCATAACTAGTTTCATGCGGTCCCTCGTCATCTTCATTGTTGACCTCAGCACTTACAGTTGTGGGGATAGTGGGCTGGCTAAATGAGAATCCTGACGTGCCAGTAGTTGATGAGCTGACCAGTGAAAAACCAGCAAATGGCTTGGGGGCCTCATTCTTAGGTTCAGAATCTCCTTCTACCACTGTAGTCGTTGACACGTCTGGTTTGGACGCAAATGAAAAGCCACTAAAGACATTGGTAGAGGCAGGTTTGTCAGCTGAGCTAGCTTTACTGCTTTCACCCATTGTGAAAGAAAAGTTGAAGCCAGATGGGACAAACTTTGGAGGAGAGATGGGAGTCTGGCTGTTGGAAATTGCAGCTGCCGTCGTGGTCAGTTGTGAACTAGTTGATTCAACAACAGGTGGCGTGGATGCAGGCACAGTAGATAACCCACTGAAGACGAACCCTCCTTTTGGTGCAAAACTGACTTGTCCTATGGGCTCTAAAATTAACAAGAAATCTGTATGTAATGGAAAGGCTATGCTCACATATTTATTTTGTTTGCTAATTTTAGATTTTAATTATTTGTCACTAATTCTAGGATCTTTAAGACTGACATTTCTGATTACTCAACAGCCAATTATCGCGCCTCAAATAGTCACAGGTTTGCCAATGGTTATTTTATGCCGGTTAAAAGCACAAACTACGTAAAGCACAATTATTGTTTCCACTTATTGTTTGACAAAAATAATGGTCTACCTCTCAGCCATATTGTGCTCTACAGACGTGAAGAATTTCTACAGGCAGATTACTCTAGACTGTCTAGCAAAACAGTGTTACTCCAGATATCCACATCATGAATACAGTCATGTTGGCCTTGCTCAGTTCGCGATTTCATGAATTGCACAATTTATATAAACAGAGCTGTGCATGGCTAAAATGGGATTCTGGTGAAAACAAAACATGTTTCACTGATCCCAGCATAACAAATTCACGGCTGCCTAATCCATCGTAATGAGAACAGTGCCTATGTTGGTTAAATCAGCACCTTAAGCTCAAAGAACCAGCGAATCAGATTCATTCAATATTGTACAAGGCAAAAATATACTATAACATCAGTTTTGCGATTGTTACAGGGTTTGNTAGAATATTGCGTAAGGAAATAGTTGATGATGATCCCTGTGCATTTTGAAAAAAAATTCGAGGTAAAATTAGATTTGTTGAAAATTAAAAAATACGATTTTTAAAAAAAACGAACTACAAAAAAACATTTTTTTTTCGATTTTTGTCACTTTCAGAATCATGTCTAACTAGTAAAAACTCCCTTTTTACTCATTTTAGTTAGGAACCTGGAGATTTGATCAGTGTATACACCTACCTTAAGCTCAAGGAACCAACGAATCAGATTCATTCAATATTGTACAAGGCAAAAATATACTATAACATCAGTTTTGCGATTGTTACAGGGTTTGAATGTAAATTAGCATTTCAAGCAAAAAAAATAGCAATAGAGGTCAAAGTGTAAATAAACAAAATGAGGTTAGTCAAATCATATTAAAAAATTACAGTAGCAATGCAGAGCGATGAAGAGCGCCCACAAATGAACTGCAAATGGCGTGCTTCTAGGGTTGTTTATTTGTATCATAAAAATATCCACAAGATGGCACAAAATATGACGAATCCATCTGAAAACAGGAACATGCCACAAAAGAAAATGGAAAAAATGAAATTGCCACTAGGTGCACAGCGTTCATCGGATCCGTCTGAAAGTCGTCGTCTGTTATTAATTTCATATAAATACACATACTACTAAAAATCTTGCAGTGTCCTCCGTTGAGGACCTTTGAAAATACAGAGGCAAACGTAAAAAATAAAACTGCCACTAGGGAGGACACCGGTAGTCAGATCCTTCTGGAAGTCGTCATTGTCAACTTCACATAAATACACTTGCTAAATTTAGCATAGATCCTGCAGAGGGTTCAGGAGATACAGCCTTGGGCGCAAAACAAAACAAAAATGCCACTAGGATTCGCCACAGTAGTCGAAGTCGTCGGAAAATCATCGTCACCATCCTCTTCATAGTAAGAACACACGTGTATTTTCACAATCGCCCTAAGAGTGGTTTCGTAAAGTAAAGAAATTGCCACTAGGGGACACAATGAAAGCCGAATCCGTACGAAAGTTCGCTAATGTCGCCCATCGATAAAAGGAACACATGCAAAATTTCATGAACAAACGTCAAAGAGTTTTGAAGATAGAGCAACAAAAGCCAGACAGACGTCGGACGGACGGGGATGACGGGATAATGCATCCAGATATAAATATGTGGGCGCATAAAAATGAGGGTATACTCTCTGCTGGTTTGGCGTCATCTGGGTGACCAGGTTTCGTTGTCTTACAACCAGCACAGCTAGTGACATCTTCAGTGTTGTAGATCAAAAAAGAACATTCCCACTCACGTTCAGCTGGTTTGAACTGATCCAGACTCGTCACGGCTGATGCAGTGTCCTCCTTCACATTGGTGGTTGAGTCAGGTTTGGGAGAGAATGTGAACCCTCGAGAGGATGTGGTTTTCCCAAATATTGATGTACCTATGGAGGGTGACAAAATAGAGACAGGCTTACAGAAGGCAACAAAATATAGACATACCTATGAAAGGTAACAAAAAAATAGGGGCACATAATGTCAACAAAATATTGATGTACCTACACAGAGCAGCAAAATATTATGTACTTTCTGAGGGTGACAAAATAACAGAACAAACTGAAAGGCCGAAACAGTCTATGTCTCAAAAATCACACTAACCAGAGATGTTATCACACTGAAACATTTTTGTTACAATTCTATATTTGTTCCTGAGTTACTGACAAGCATTTTGAAGGTATCCTTCTTTCGATACCCACAATGAAATCTGCCTCTGAATAGGCAAAAGAAAATAGCATAATTACTTAATGCGTTTTTTTGAAAATCAATCATTTAGTATCGTATAGTGCAAAAATAAGTGTAACACCTGTTTTGGGATTGTTACTACAAGTTTTGAGTGCAAGCAAGCATTTCAAGGAAAAATGTACAACAATAGAGCACAGAGTGTAAAAACACAAAACTGTCAGCTAAATAGCATAAAAATTAAAGTAAGGATACACTCTCCACTGGTTAATGGTTTCATGTGCACGACCAGGTTTCGCATTCTGACAAGCAGCACAGCTAGTGACATTTTCAGAGTTGTAGATCAAACCCACAAAACATTTCCACTCACCCTCAGCTGGTTTGAACTGATCCAAACTGGTTTCAGCTGATGCAGTGTCCTCCTTTGCAATGGTGGTTGAGTCAGGTTTTGGACAGAACGTGAATCCAGAGGAGGATGCAGTTGCCCCAAATATAGGTGTACCTACGGAGGGTGACAGAATACAGAAATACCTATGGAGGGTGACGAAATATAGATCTACCTCCGGAGAGCAACAAAATAGATAAAGCAACGGAGGGTGACAAAAAAAAGATGTACCTAATGGTGAGTTACAAAATAAATTCGTACCTACAGAAGATGATAAAATAACAGAACAGACTAAATGGCTGTAATAGACTGTCCATTTGTCAAAATCTCACTGGCCAGAGATGTTATCACACAGAAAAAGTCATCTGATGCACGCTGAGCTGGGATCCTTTTTTCTTCCCAATTATAAGCTGATGACAGTTGAAATGGTTATGATCCTTGAGTTCACATCTTGTGCAGACCAGGACCAATTCACTATTTTTTACTTTAGAGTCAGAAGACTTTAGAGTCAGAAGTCTTACCTGTGCTAGAGTTGTTCTGTAGAGTTAGCCCAGAACCAAACACAGAGCCTGCAGACATGAAAAGGAGAATCAAACAATTTCACACTATGTGGTTTTAACATCAATCAAAAAGTGAAAAACATTGGTTTACCTTTTGAGTGAAAGTACTGTACATTGGACAGGATAATACCTCCGCAAATAGAGTTGAAAGCAACTTATTGCACATTTGTGACCCAGCACCACAAAATGAGTCTTAAATCAGGATTTGTTATTTTTGTAATTGTTATTTTTTTCTGAAAATACAGTATTTTCTGATCATTTTGATATATGAAACATGTCCTTATCTTAACAAATGACCGAGTTATTGCCAATTCTAGTCAGGGAAAGCGAAAATTTAGAGCTTACAAAAGTCAAGGAAAATGGCCGAGAAAAATGCCGATTGTGTTTTTAAAATGTCCATAGCATTACGCAATTGAATGCTACATTCTAGACTTATTAGTATACACAACCATATAAACAAATAAAAGTAATAAAAAATTAGAAAAAATATAGACCTTATCATGTAATTTCAGCCAAAAACGAGTGATATTTATGTTGGGTTGCTGCAACTGGGTCAATAAATTTCTCAGCTAATGTATACAGGATCAGCCCACTAGTGGCAGGAGGGGTTACCGCAAATAAAACAGGTAGTTAAAAGTGTATTTTGGAGAAGTTTAAAAAAACAAAGTCCTGCAGATTACAAAATACACATTAGTGGCTGACTTTTGTTCACAATAATTCAAACTTTTACGCTAGTATAAATAATTTTGAAAAAAAAATGACAATCACTCATCCCTGTCCAAGTCAACTGACACTGTCTGCAGTGCAACGATTTCCTTGACTTCTCACCGAGTGATTCAGCCTATCGAAGATTGTTCTCTCTTGAAGTAATACTCAGCTGCTTGCACCCCAATCAACTGGCTTTACAGGTACAAGACATTGTTCTGCGATTAAGAAAATCCGGACTGTTTTCTTCAAGTTCTGCTTGTTCCAGTCCAACGTAACCGATGGGTTGATCATGAAACTCATCTGGCGATGAGTTGCTGCCGTCAGACGACTCGTCGCTGTCACGAAATTCCTCCTTGTCCCCATCCATAAATGTGCTCTTCGATGAGATCAGTCAATTCTCGCTGATCTTGATTCAGCAGTCAGCAGCAAGAGTTAATCACTGAGATATCAGCTACACGGCGATCAGCCATCTTATTGTCTTGTAAATATGTCGTGACCTCGCGACCACACAGTTTCATGCCCACTTAACTAGTTCTAGCGAATGAGGTCGGCGATGTATTAGGTTAAAAGGTCGTTGCTAGCAAAAAGACTGGTGAGTGGCACTTCTGTTGAATTTATCCCAATGCAAAAAAGTGAAATTACGACTAATGATTGGACGAAAAACTCAAAGAGATTACTACATGCATAATGAGCAGAGATTGACCTTTCTGTTGATGAGTTTACAAACGAATTGGGTCATCGGTTGACTGAGCAATGGGGTCACGAAAACTGGAAAAATTTGATGGAAATTTCATGAGCTACCCAGTCGTGGAGAAGGTGATGTTTTTCAAAATAAAATGAGGTTTAAAATGAAGTTTACTTGTTTTAAAGCAATGTTTTGTGAAGTAAAACGAATGAATAATCATAATTTGCCATAAAAAATTTGACCTAATTTTCACCGAAAGCTACTTTTGCAGTCTGGTCAGAAAATGGAGTTTCCGACTTAAGACTCATTTTGTCGTGCTGAGTCACATTTATGTTATCATGTTTGTCTTAAAATTCTACACTATAGCTGACAGGTGTTAATATACGTAAAACCGGAGTAAATATATATCCGGACATTGACATTGGTTAACAGTTAACATCTGGCCACCATCTTTATTTATCTAACTTACTTGTAGCCGATGTTGGCGCAAAACCAAACGTGAACGCTGCTGATGATGGAGTGCCAAATGAAAAGCCTGAAAATGAAAGCATGAATCCTTCAGACACAACACCACAACTCTATCACCTTGTATTAGTATAATCAGTGACAAGAGACCAAAGTGTCTCTTAAAGGACTTAAACTGGAACTAGCAGATGGCTTCCAAACAGACACAAGATTAACGAAATAATGTATCATCAACAGTAACAACTCACCTGCTGCTGAGCTGGTGGAGGCTGCCTGCTCGCTTGACTTGTCATCAGACACCTGTGCAGGTGGTTTAAAGGAGAACCCCCCGACAGAGGAAGAACCAAATGTGAAACCACCACCGGGATTCATGGAAAAGGCTCCTGTAAACAGTCAAAGTATTAAAGTTTTCTCACAAATCAGCTAAAAACTCATTTGATCACTGCTGAACAAAGTATGCCTAGTAAAGTGACAACTAGGCATTTGATTTTTGACTTCATACCAATTTTATGCATTTTCATTTTTTCATCAAAATCATAAAGTCCTATTTTATGGTAGCCCCCGTGCAAAAGTGGAAATTTTTAAAAACAATTCCTACAACAGTTTTGTTGAACAGTGTATAAAGCATGGTATATGAAAGTTTCATATGAATCTAATCAGCAATTTCAGATATGATGTTGTAAGGTTGGCCAAATTTGGCTCTATTTTGAGAATCCTAGAAAACCATCACGCTAAAGATTTGAGATTAAAGTTGAAATTTCAAGTTCCAACCAAAGTTTGTACCTCAATTGTATCTGTCATCAAGCACAACATGGATTACAAGCTCAAGCACTTATTTCGAAACCTTGACTTACCCCCAATAATTTAAAAGTAAACCTGTTTGCAACTGCTAATAAGCAATGCCAACTCTTCCCACCTAGTCCCTTACCTGCTCCTGTAGTGGATGTAGTGTTTGAGTCAGCTGGTGTAGAGCCTGGCTTCACAGTTTCACACGCTGGACAGCGTGTCACTTCCTCTCTATTGACAATATAACATCCATCACAGGTCCAGCTATTGGCTGGAGGCTTGAACTTTGCCATGAAGTCGTCCACTGGCTTATTCTCAGCAGCTGCTAAAGTGAAAGGACAGAAATGTGCCTTAGAATAAAGAAATTAGAATTACTCTCATGAATTCTTCAGGGGCTTATTTTGTGAAAATTTTCGTCTGGGCTTTGACCAACAGAATAACTTCAGGGAAAATTGTGTTACCTTTGTTTAATAAGAATTTTCACTAGCAAAACTAACACCGAAACTGTTCTTAGCAAAGACCGAAATTTAGCTGACTATTAACCATGTTTAGGATCTGATGTTTGGTCAAAATGACAAAAATATATTAACATGTCAGATGTCACTATTTACAAAATATTTACAGTCTGTTGGTCAGACATAGTTAATCAAATTTGAAGAGTGCCTGTACTCCACTCAAAAGGTGGACACCTCCATTGGTGGTACCACATGTTCAGAACTGAGCGACAGAAAATGGGTACTACGGGTAATACCAAATGAAAAACTACGGGAAATGACACCAAGTTAAACTAATGGTACCAGACAATACCTCTAAACCCAAATACCTAATTGCAGACAATACCACAATGCCAAAACAGCGACCCCCCAGAAGACGGCAAAATACACGCCAACCCCTGGAAGTCCCCCTGAGGCAGCTAAACAACCAAATTTGCTGCTTTACGGCACTTTTGAGCAGATACTACTTCCCCAGCAGTACCTTCTCTAGTAAACTGGATTCTCCCCCATTACCATGGCTCCCCTGTTGTAAACAGACGCCCATTTGACATTTATCACTCATCACACCCCATTCCACTTACCTGCCTCAGGAGCAGCAGAAGTAGAGCCTGGCTTCACTGTGTTACATGCAGGACACTGAGCCACTTCAGCAGCATTCACAATATAACACCCAGTACAGGTCCAACTATCAGCTGGAGGCTTGAACTTTGACATGAGGTCATCCACAGGCTTACTCTCAGCAGCGACTACTGTGGTTGTGTCTGGCACAGGCTCTGATGGTTTCCTGGGTGACACTTGTTTAGCCTTCTCAACCATTTTATCTACCTGTAAACAATGAGGCAAAGGTTACGATAAATGGATAATGTACACCAGAGTATCTTGTTGAAAACATTAACAGAGCACTGAAGCAAGAATTTCCAATTCCTTTCCAGACCTCTGGTTTGCTGTTATTGACAAAGCTTTTCATTTACTAGCTCACACAATTCGATCAACGTGTGTAGTACACTTTTGTCTAAATTTTAAAGACGAACTGTTTTTCTATGTTTCATTATAAGGCATGTTTTCAAAAACTGGATGACAGCTATTTGGAACTAATAACACAATGCCTTAAACAACACACAGGGACAAATGATTAAACACATATAAAATTACAACTTGGGAATTTATATGTACCTGAAACATTTTTGAACTGACCAGATCATTGTCTGCGAATGACACACTTACAAACACAGGTCATGATATTGTGAGCAACTGGGTGGAAATGCAATTTCATTTGAAATTTTATGACTAAATACATTCATTTTGTTAAGTCTTTGAGTGACCACCTTTCAAAGAAGACTCCAGCATTACCTCAGTCTTGAACTGTCGTGCTTGGTCCATGGTCTTGAAGCGAATGCAAAACTTTTCTGGTCTGGGTTCGTCCTCAGCAAAGTCCATGGAGTACCATATCCATGTCACTCCTGGCTGACTTCCCTCCACCAGATTCAACTCTGCCGTGATGGAACTGTTCAAACAGAGCTTAAGAATCTGGTCTCTTCTCATGAGCAGCCGAGCCCGGCCAGTGGTCTCATTTAGTAAAACCTTGACCTGACCGAGGCCTCGCTCTTTCCATTCCTTATCATCCCAGCGGTAGAGCTTGGCACGTGATTCAAATAGGACGATTTCATCCTCTTCGCCACTCTTCACTTCCACTGTGTCAGGCAGAGGAATGATGGGCTCAAAGTGGGGACCTGACCAACACATGGTGATTATGAGATTACTGAACATTAAACATGGTTATGTCACTTAATAGTTTAATAATTTGTATATTTAAGCTTGTAGCCCATTATTATATAAATCAATGGATTGATCTCCACATCAGTTACGTAACAGTTAGGTAATATAAGATATAAGCATAAACATCGTCACTTCAATATCACTTTAATATTGCCTACATTTTCCAAGAATTTCAAAGACAAAAAAATGCTCTAAGAATTGTCTAAGCCTCACAACATTTAGCAACAGTGACCTCCCTGTTATCAGCAAAAACAAAATATTTCTCAATGTTCCCCTAAATACCTGTAATCCAATTAACAGGCTCAAGTCAGGCCTGCTGACACGAGATAATACAGTGCTTTTTTATAATACAGTGTTACTGCCAGAACATAACGGCCCAATAGACAAAGCCAACTCTAACAAAAGACTAGCTGTGAATAAGTTGTATCAACTTTACTGCCAATTCATTGCTCACTGTACCTAATACTGAAAGCAAATGTTCTAGCAGACTAACCATGATGTCCCATCTCAATGATAAGTTGGTGATTTAAAACATCTTGCCTATTTGAGTGCCACGGTGTAACAAATCAGATTGTGCGAGTATATCCGAGGCTCCCACTTAGTGTGACTATTATGTTGGCACACATATGTAATTCAATGGCAAGTCCAGGTTTAATTGTTTTGAAACTTAGCATTTGGTCAGAAAAAGTAATTCAAATTGTGTAATAAGTTCACACTTGCAGCTTAACAAAAATACAAGATGTGTAATACAGAACTCATACGTGGTATTTTTGGCACGCTACCAAATTTGTTGTATCTTAACAATGTTTACTGTTGCAGACTACTGGGCCCACAAAAGCACATGTGGTAGTCCCTTTAAGATCTAGCATACACCAGGACAGTATTCATTAAACTCTTGGGACTATTTTTCACAGCTTTCAACCAAATTCAACGAAACTGCTACAAGGTTAACTTTATGCTTCTTCACACTATACCTTCATTACTGGTGTCGTACTCTTGATCTGAGCACGGTGTTTTGGGTGTCTTTGGACCAGCCTCTAGGTGGACAATGGAGTTAGCATCAAATAGTGGCGGCAGTCTACCCTTGGTGAAGCTACTCGGTGTCGATGTTTCTGTCGGAGGGGTGTCGGCCACAGAGACCGGCAACTTGAAAGTAGTTGTACCATCATTGACCTTAAATTTGATAATTATTACAATTTTAAGAACAGTATTACCAAATCCAATTCCATTTAAACTAAGACCACCGGACAGCGAGTTACGTTTTTGTCACTTATTAGAACAACATGCCTGAAAGCCATTTATTTATCTGACATCAAAAAATTCATCTCACCAATGACGTCAGCCAGAATCTATCTTTGATATTGAAAAATTTTGCAGAAAAAAGCAGTTAATGATTTTGTGACCAAGACACAGGGCTTGGAATGACCAATGACAAAAAACGCGGAAACTTTTACGGCCCAAATCATGCCTTGAAATGGTCAATGTGAACCTTTCCTCGACAAAAATCAGGTCTAAAAAAAAAAAAACGTTACCACCATCAGTACCTTGCGTCTGCGTCCTCTTAGCTCGCCCATCCGCACTCCCAACCCCACACATTTTTGGCTGCAGAGC
>NMRA01000605.1:38550-66999 GCA_002633005.1 Phoronis australis | reverse complement strand
GATGGAGGCTGAGTTAGCTGCTGTGTTAAGTGGGGCATGCTGGCCTGTATTGGGAGATGGTGGCCAGAAGGAAGGGCGGGGAACGGGGGCTGGGGATAAGCATAGGGAGGGTAGGCTGGGTATGGGTACGGGTACTGGTTGGGAGGTTGGAACACCGGGGGCTGGGGTGCTGGGGGTGTTGGGGGAGGCTTGGACAGGGCCTTCTCTGTCGACTCTCCGACCTTCTGGATCTCAGCCTTGAAAGAAAGAATAACTTGCATTGAATTCGTTCATCTCACACTGCTGTTGTTGTTTACCGGATAATTATACTTGTCTAACAGAATGCAAAGAATTAGGTGAAAAAAAGATGTCCAAACTAATGTACAATTTGCTTACCCTCTCACAGCCCATTGTATACTGTGAACACAACTAAATCCCTTTAATTTGCAACCTGATAAAAGATTCCTCCAACAGGTTCTGAGTCACCAGTTGCTAGATTCTTCTACTTCCTCGAGTCAAGAATGCAACATAGCCAGCTCAAAAGTCCCCGTAAACATGGGTGAGGATGCTTTCAAATTTTCTGTATTTCAAAGTATACGTCTCACTATATGCCATCAAAACATAACATGCATAGATGGCAGACTGTTTAATCACATGCCCATACCTTCAGTGTAGCTACTTCACGGTTGGTGATCCTAAGCTCATCAGACATTTGTTTAATTAATGTGTTGTTCTCCAACAGAATACGCATCACATTCTCCTGGCTCAAGTTCATAGAGCGGATCTGAGCGTGCAGGCGCTCTGGACTCGGTCTGTAGTGGGTCGTCGACTGGAATACGACATAAGCTTAACAACACCACGATTTATTGAAGACAAATAGGCCTAACTGAAAATTATGCCTTCATTTTTTTTTTTAAATTTCTGAGATTCTTCGCCTATTTTTGCAGCCAACAACAAAAATAAGTTTTTGGTTAAAAGTGTTGTTTTCAAAGTTTCAGGTAAAATCCCACACCCATATAAGTGCCAGCACAAACACCTGAACAACAACTGTTCAACTGCCATCCACCAGTGTCTTGTTTCAGTAAACAGTAAGGAAATGCTTTAAATACGTGGTGGGTAAATAATTTTGAGCCATGGTTGTCACTGCACATGAACTGGTAACATCACAAGATGTTGGAAGTGACACATATCATGGTCACTCTGTACTACATTTTTATTTTAACATAAAAGAATCCACCTTTTGTCAGTTTTGCAAACCAAGAGTTGTCTTCTTTACAATGTTGCAACATTAGATAGGCTTGGTGGGAACATTCACAACACCTTGAATGTTTTCCATAGCGTCAACTGAAGACAAAAAAATATAATATGAGGTGTTCCCCATGCCAGTGCAAATGACCAGTTTTCCATTATGGCAATGACCCCTTTTCCACAAAATGGTGAATATACAAACTGGCTCACTACATCATGGTGAATATACAGATTGGCTCACTACATTCATCACCAATGCCCAGGTTATGACTGGCTAACTAAAGTATGACCCAAAAACAGAAAACCCAGCCGATGTCATACTTGGCCAATAAGTGATAATGCATTTGTTAGTAATGTCTGGGCTAAAAAATGATGCAAAAAGATTTTTGGCAAATGAAAATACAATTTCAAGTTGAATAAAGCTATAGTTTCCGCAACAAAATACATACACAAAACGTACCGAGAGTAGCGTACATGAAGCAATATCCCATGAGACATTATTATGCGTATTGACCAAGACCGAAGGTCGAGGTCGATACGCAAAATAATATAGAGTTTGGATATTACTTCCTGTATGCCAATGGAGGTGCATTTTGTATTTATCCCATACGCTTCGAATTCCTAAGTTTCTTTCAATTTTTCTGCAGATTTTTTAAATACTTCACTCAGATTGTTCACGTGGTGGATCACATCCTATATCTATGTACTTGCGCATTAGGCTGCAAGTTTTCTCTAGTAAAAGAAACAGTTTTAAATGTGATGATTTATTACTTGAAAAGAAATAACAAAGATGAAAACAAGGATAACTTTTCATTGAACTGTCTTGTAACATCTCCTGAAAATAGCTAAATAACAACAATACTTGATATTGGAGTTACCGAGGAATCGGCACCCGATTTGCAGACGATTAAAAATATTTAGCAAATGAAAACTGAGACAGAACTGTCATATAATTAACAGTCCTGTTCCAGATGTTACGATTGAGACCTGATTGTATGTTGAGCGTTATTTACACTGCTATAATTGTATAACTTTAAACTATTTTTCGAAAATTTGGTGATTGAACCAACTAATGACGTCGAGTCGACACACCTACCTTTTGAACTTTCCATGTCAGAGTTCGCTGTTGAAGTAGTGCGGAGGTGAATAAGGAAAAATTTATTACATGGCCGTATTTCCCTCGACAGATTCAACGCGCATGGGATGAAACATCAGTAATAGCAAATTTTGGCTACTTGGCCAGGTCAGGAGTTTATTTATTCTTTATTTATTGTGATATTTAAAATGAGGGTGGCATCTTCAGTGATGGCACTGCTTTCCAAGAGGGCCCTTATTCATGGTTTATATGAGATTATGTCTGTAGACCAGAAGTTGTTTATAGTGTAATTATCAACAACAATTCTTGGTGTGTTTGGTTTTGCATATGCTTGAAAAAAAAAACAAGGTGAGATACCACTCCAAATCTTCCTTATCTCTACTTGGCAGGCATATCAAACACATTTCATCGAAGTCTGGAGATTTCTGGGCCACAGCTGAAAGCAAAACAGTTCTTACCTGATTAGGAGACTGACTGAAGTCGTTGCTCTTGAGGGGGGTACTGAAGGCCATGTTGGGTAGCTGGCCAGTGTGGTTGATGGTAGAGGCATCAGCCGGACTGAACACTATAATCAAATATTAAGGCTTTAAGTAAATAAAGGACTTTTCTTAAACACTAGTAGAAACTGAAGTTTTCTGTTTCAACTCAAACTGTACAACGAACTTATGGTGATAAAACGTTATTGGTGAGTGAATGTAATTAACCACGGTCACTGTAATGCTGTTCAACTGTACTATCAATGTAATACAGCAAGGTCACAGTAATGCTGTTCAATTGTACTATCAATGTAATGTACCAGGGTCACTGTAATGCTATTCAACTGTAGTATCAAATGAATGTAATATACCAGCATCACTGTAATGCTGTTCAACTGTACTATCATGTAATGTACCAGGGTCACTGTAATGCTGCTCAACTGTACTATCAATGTAATACAGCAAGGTCACAGTAATGCTGTTCAATTGTACTATCAATGAATTACAAAACACTTGGAAAAAAAGAAATTAAAATGCTGATTTCTGCAGATCACAAAATCAATTTTGGGATGTTCGGTACACTAGATTTTTCGGAAATTTACCAGCAAAATAACAAATCTTATTAGTGAGTGCTATGCTTTACACAAAGAACTGACATTTGAATGAACGAAGAAGAATCTAAAACAAAAATTTCAAGATTGAAATAACGAAATGTGAAGCACCACACTTGCCTCAAAATAAAGGCAAATAAACATACTGTATGTGTCACATCTGTGTGATTAGCTAATATTTGTCTGTTACATCAGACCCAGACTGTATAAAATGGACAACTAGCTCTGTGTTCTTGCAACAGTAGTTGATCATGGCATTTGGATAATTCTGCTACAATGCATATCACAAAATATTATATAATTAGACAAGCAGAACTAAAGGAAAATGACCCATCACTTTCAGTAAGCAGGAATGGGTGCCAAAGCCTTGTATGCCCCTGGAGTAGGTAAATGTCACACCCAGGCCATGCATGTCCTTTGGATGGGTGAGGTACCAAGGCCTTGTACGCTGTTTAGGTAATAACAGGAGTGAAAAGGCCTTGTATGCCCTTTAAGTAATAAGATGGGTGACAAGACTTTGTATATCATTTAGGTAGTAAGATGGGTGACAACACCTTGTGTATCATTTAAGTAGTAAGATGGGTGACAACACCTTGTACACCCTCAGGTCAAGTACTACAGAGCACTAGTAACTCACTGTCATTAGAGTCCAGCTTGTGTATCAGTGTCTCCACTTCTTCCAACTCAGAATCAATCAAACCAGTCAGTTTCTGAAATAAAAGCATGCACCTCACTAAACAATATAATCAACAGTTGTGCTAAATCACATGATTAGACTCCTGTAGCAACACACAAAAAACTTGACAGACATTTTGTCTACACCACTGGTGAGATTAAACTCTATCTTGAACAACAACACATGTCAATTTGGTTGCTACAATATGTTATGTCAATCACTCTGAATACACCAATGCCATGAATTGTCAAGCAGTCAGACTTATTGACTAAGATTTGTCTACGTCACAGCAAGCATCTTTATGTGGTGTTCTATTCAGACCTCCATTCAATACAACTAGTTTTTGCCTATTCTTTGAACTCCACTAATTAGTGCGAACCCTCTACTTCACTTCTCATTTTCCGACCTTGTTTCAATAAATAAATCGGACTTTTTATGTTCCTTAAGTAATGCTGGGACTACCTGGACATGACCCACGACAAAAAAGAGGAAATTTTTACAGCCCTAAATACACATTTCAATCTAAACCATACCTCAACAGATCGAAAGTTACTGTGTCGTGTTGGCAAAACGCACTCATCTTAAGCAGTGATATCTATTTCAGCAACAACAATGAAGGCAATTAGATGCAACAAAAAATATTTTTTAATATTAAAATAATAACGATAATGATGAAAAATTTGCAGTCTGAGTGGCTGGAGCTTATTCTTGATTTGTTGCACTGAGGGAGACCTATAAAATTATTTTCAATTCTTATAATTACGATACGAAATTACAAAAAAATTGAAAATTGATCCATAGATCATCTAGAAAGCTTGAAATACATACACATTTAATTCCAACAAAAATTTTAATTCCAACACAAATGGAAAAAGTCAAGACGAAAACCTGTGGCTCATACCCCAACTGTTAGCATGGAAAAATGAAAGTAAAAAACAACATACTTTATAGAATGCATCAATCACAATCCTAAGTTGGCCAAACTTCAGTTTCAAACAGTAATTACAGGAGTTAATTGTTCATAAGCCACTCTGGTGTCGAAGAAACTATGTGACATAAGAAATAAAATTCCATCAGGACACTGAAAATAGTCTGGCAAAATTTGTAAACAATGGCTCAGATCATTCAGAATCTGTCACGTGATCACTTCTGCGAAACTCGAGTCACAAAATAGAACACGAAAAACGTCAAGATAAATTGAAATACATAAAAGACAATTGAAAACGCATTTGCAGTAACAAAAATAGCACTTTGTATCCCGTTTCGGCGGCATGTAGAAAATCGCACTCAAGCGATCAGGCCTTAGCTAGGGCTTAGCAGCCAACGGCAACGGGTGTGCATGTGGGATCAAACAAAAGAATTTCATACATCACTCACATCCCACGATTCCAATCCAACGAATAACCGGTTACGGTTGAATTTCTTTTCAGGAAGTGTTGTTATTTCTAGTGTTTCATCGTTTTCAGTCGGTCCTCCGACTCCAACTTAGTCTGAGGCAACTCGCCCACGCACTCCGTAATTGTTCCTCTCTCAAGGTTTACAGAGCACAAACCTTGACTTATGTTGTTTGTGAAAACATTGACCGTTTCTTTTATATATCCACTTTTCCACGAAATATTCTGTCTACACCACGTTCCACGCATTTTTGACAGCAGAGTCGCACTATTTGTCGCCGCGATTTTCTACCAAATGCAGACGCCTTTGATGAACCACGCTATCCCAGGCACAGGCGCTTGAATTTATCTGTTCCTCGATTACCTCTGACGTCACTCACTACTAAGAAAGCATGTTTCTTGTATATGGTTAGGAGACATCAGGAAATTCGAGTGCCTGTGATCCGCAATTACAATTTTCGCAGTTTCCGCTTTTCGAGCCGTCGGCAACGCCGCGGTGAGAAACCAATTTGCCGCGTTAATTTTATGGCAAACCCAATTTTTTTCCGCGGAAGTATAACGAAAATACGCGGAGGGACTGAAAGAGAAAAGCGGAAATGCGGAAATTCCATGAATTGAAAATAACTAAGAATGCTTTAAACACCAGTAAGCTATACTCATTGTATGGCAACAAGTCTTATCTATGATTAACAGTAGACATACATGTCCCCTAGCTCCTGTCATTCTGTCCAAAGTTCTGTGCAGTGTTTCTTGCGCCTTCACCAGCAGGCCTCGGTAACGATCCCGGACTCGGGCTGTCAGATCATAATCTCCAAGACCGTCAACCTCTTCGTCAGCTAGTTTACGATAAATCTAGAAACATTTGTAATAAAAAATTGCCAATCCACAAAAAAGCAAGGTAAATGGTGGCTGAACTACAATAAAGGTAATTCTAGACTTTCATTATTTTTTTTTCTATTTTGTTGAATTTTTATTCAAATATTGAATTCTATGCTTTATTGCACCTCAAACACTTCTCTCAAGGTGCTGAGCGAAACGCCAAATGTGAATCTTTATGGAACACTTCCACTTGATATCTATTACATTGCAAATAATTCTCGCCTTCTCAGGATATTTGAGTTTCAAATGTTTTTGAGAGTTGTGAATGTTCAGCCATTTATCTTAAATGCATGGTCAATTAGCAGGGAAGTTTTCCCTCTTAATGTTATTCTATAGCATATGATCGAGGGAAAACAAAGATGTCACCAAAAAATGGAGGACTTGCAATGACTTAAAAAAGAGTTAGCTGGCAGACATCTCAGTTGTTTGAGACTAAGAACAATTGTAAAAGACTGTTCCCTGTATACCTAAAGCAAGAACAGTTGATACACAAAGTCTCCTGGGGTTCATTTTTAAGGTTATATAAAACAAATTTAAATGAAATTTTCACAAAAATGGAGGTCACATCATTATGATTTGTTGGATATTTTAAAGCATGAATTAACAGCTTTCAAGTCACTGAGGATTCAGAAAATAAACACTTTCATGGGATGAAAATGAAAATTTAGTCACTAGATGAAACTTGAAAGGATGTCACGAAGGGTGACAATTACCTTAACCCTGACTCATCAGCACAGTAGTTATTATGGACATCTGAAATATTATGGAATGAACAACTAGACTGACTGCTAACTTTGCTTTGATAACAGATCCAGATTTATTTCAGATAGTGGGATTTCTCAACTCTGGGTACTCTCCAACAATGTTTCACCTGAGGAAGGAAGGCCAAAATGAAGAAAGCCGGACAAACTTCCTTACAACTCTTGGACTAAAAACTTTAACACCCTGAGGGCCAAATTAGCTAAGACTACAAGTCTACATCACTCAGCACTATATAAACTTAAACATAAATTTTCCTCATATGCAAGTTTCCAACACAGCCACGGACACACATAAACATGCTGTGTTACCTTGGACAGATTGAAGAGTGCTTCTGCAGTGTCAATTTGTTCAAATTCTCTCCTGGCCACCTCGTATCTCTCTCCTTTCATTGCTTCACAGGCCAAGAAGAAGCGAGCCTGGTTCAACAAGTGATGCACCTCTTCATCAGTCAAGGGTTCCTCGTCACAAGTAAACAGTTTCTCTTTAGGTGTGCGCACAGGGTGTTTTCTATTATGGAAAAACAAACAAGCAGTTCAAAAATTGGGCGTTGAGTGGCCTAGAGCTTAAAGCAACTAAACAACAGTTATGTCGAGGGTTCGTCTTTTAGTGAATTTGGGTCTTGAAAGGTATTTTTTTCAAGATTCCAAGTGCCCAATTGGCTGCAGGGAAGAGCTTCACATCCAAATGCAAGAGAACAAACAAAGTATTAACTCAATATACTGGACCTCACTGCAGTCACATTCAGTACTTACATAAACTGAAGTACATGCTGTTTGAGTATCAAGTGACAGCAGGAATTAAAGTCCTTGTCTCAAAATGACAATGTGGTTCCAGTATCCGAAAATACTTAAAATAAAATCTTATTTTTGATACCCTTTCTTTATATTCTTTTCGCCTTTCGTGCCAAAAGAGATTTTTAAAAAAATATTTGACCCTTCTCCGTCAGCGTATAATTACCGGCTGTCATCGGTTATTTCCATACCCACATTTCCGGCTTGTCAGTTCAGGAACTTGTCCTGAATGCCGCCATTTTTTCCTTGAAACTGAATGTGCTATCGCTTGCTCGAAAAGTCTTCATTATTTTGTTTTATTAGTAATATCTCGTGATTCGTTTGTATATGTAGTGTATTTATAGTTTGTAGTTAGTGGTCGTTGAATTTTTTTGGAATTCAACATGTACTTTTGTTTATTAAATTACGTTAAAACAGCATTGGTGTTTAGTTCTAGCTGTTATGTTGGGCGGTCGAACCTAGGAACTAATTTTTTCGTATTGAATTTTTTTTGAGAAAGTACTTTGCTATCATCGGAAAGGTAGTGAATTCTACTCAGTAAAAATCGAAAAAGTATCAAAATCGAGGCAAGCAGTGTAAAGTTATTGCAATTTTTGTGCCGAAATTTGGGTCACTTTGTTTGGATCGCGTCAGCCATATTGGAGGACAGCGGGATGAGTTACGAGTTTAAAACTTTGTGTAAACTGTTTTTGCCAACAAATTACGGTGAAATTCAGTCAGACATATCTTTACTTACTATTCTGCACGATTCAACAGTGTTCACCGAATTTCAGCCTCGCAGTTGTTACTCATTAAGTGATAAATGTGCTCACAATTCCTGTTTTTCTGATGGCACCGACAACATGGCGACTTTTGCTGAACTGGAAGGCATGTTCAACCTGTTACTTTGTAATTTGTGAAGATTTAACGTTGATACATTTTGACAAACGTTGCTACAAATAAGGAAGTTTGTTCAATTTTTGTGTTTTTGTGGAAAAAATACATTACAAAAGATATATTCAAATTATTTTACTGTGAATTTCCCATTCAGGTGACCTTACACTAAGCTAAAAATAGTTGAAATACTTTTGAAATGGTTTTTTGTTTGACTGTCAACTGCTGTTCAAGGCTTGATTCGGTGTCACAAAATGATTCATATTTTTCTAAATTTTAAGTCTAAATTGCTTTCAAGTCATATTTTGTAACTTATTGCTTTCTTAAATTCAGGTTATCAAGTCAACAATATGAAGAATCTTAATTTGAGAAATAAGCTATGTTGTACTTTGAAGCTTCAAGCCTCCAATTCTTGTTCCTTGCAACTCCATATTTTTTTAATCACGCTTGTCAAATTCTGGTGTAAGGAAACACTATTCCGTCACCATGGTAATAGTTACATGTATGTCCACTTTCATATCATGGAAACTTGTGCTGTTGTATAGTGTTTGTAATGCTAAATTTTGTAAAGTACTGTGCATTCTAAGTTACTTATTATGATAAAAGGTTGAATCATTTTGGTTTAATGAATAAAAAATGATAACATTTTGTATTGGACTTGTCATACTTATAAGCTTGAACGAGCCCCCTATTTGGAGAAATGGAAAAAAGTGTGCCTCAGTCAAAGAAGCACGAACTCTGAAAAAAGTAGAAAACAAGACAAAAGTCCACTAGAAGATCGAAAGTATCAAAATTTAGCATCTGCAATTCATAGCTCTGAACACACCCAGTGAATCTTATAGTAAAACCTAGACATTCCCAAAAATTCCAGTCCCCATTTTTTAGGCTTGGTGTGCTCATACGAAGTCTGGGCAAATCTCTGTTGAAAGCCAACACCTTTGCACAGTTCGCCAGAATACCCCAAGTTTTAAATAAACTTCGTTTGAGCGAGCGCTGTGGCCAGGGACCAGGTAGGCCTAAGGGTGGCCTTGGCGCAAAGATGTATAGCCCTATTAACAAACTGTAGTTTGACGATAGTTTTCATACTGGTAACTGGCACTGAGGCCAGCTAACGGCTGCCGCGGCAGTGTGACACAAGACTAACCAGCCCGTAATTTTATGCAAGTGTCTGAAACTACCTTTGAATATATAAGGCATTATGATTTGAACATTTTACTTCGACAAAACAGCTTGCAACCGCATGCCTTTACCGTTCGCCAGTGTCTGGTCTCCATCCGCACCGGGTCCGATAGCGGCTGCGGTCCCGAGTCTGGCAAAATAATTTCTGTTAAAATTTATTCGCCATATTTCTTCAGCAAATTCGATAAAATTGTCTGTATTTTGATTTTATGAAAATTAAGGCACGCTGTCGATTATTTTATCCCCGTTTGCAGGCTGGTAACAGGCACTGCTCCAGTCGTACTGACGGTGCTTTCTTAGCCTGGGTTCCTGAATAAATTGTACTTCTGGGTTTGCGGTAAGTTCAAAATGGCGGTGTGTTCTTCGGGTGCGAATCGTGAGTGGCGCGTTTATTTAAGCTTTGTTTGATTACGGATTGTGTATAAGCTTTGGGGTAGGTACTTCTTGGATCCTTGTAGCATCCTGTATCCATGTAATAAGGGTTAACAACGTGTGCTTCTTGGACTTTAAGGAAAACTGCAACACAATCATATAATGTGCATACTATTCCAGTAAAATTACAATTTTGTATTGTGATCATTGGTTCATTCTGAAAGCTACTTAGTTTGGGTAAATACAACATCTGGGGTATGACTGGTATAAACATGTCATTTGTTTGACTAGACAAACTACAACAACAACAGTATCGTTTACTATTCAAAAACCAAACTTAAATTTAATATATCATTGTTACAAATAAAGTGTTAATGAAAACTAGGAGCGATGTTCTTACTTTGACAATGCCTCCAACATTTCTTTAGCTTTCTCCCAATACAAGCCTGCCCTGGCCCTCAGGTAGTAACTTTCCGTTTCACTGCCTACTTCATTAGCCTGCAATAGAAATGGATGCAATTTTATGTCCCCTCACCTTCACAATTTAGCCAACATACTTAGCTTCCATTAACAGAACTACAGAATGATCTCCCTGCTCATGCACTGTCTGGATGTGACACAGTGGCATGCTACTTTGGGGTAGGAAAGGGGATAAAACACTGAAGGCTGGGTATGACCTGTCTGCCATCGGCAATGCCGATGCACATTTCTCTGATGTCATGGAACAGGCCACTAAATTTATATCTGCTTGTTATGGAATGAAGAGAGCCAGGAACATGTCAGAGACCAGACTACAAGTATGGGGAAAGAAAAATGGCAAGATATATACATCTGCTCCAAAACTGTGTGTTCTGCCTCCAACAACAGGGGCATTCACAGAAAATGTAAAGAGATCCCATTACCAGTAAATCATGGAAATGTGGAAACAAATCCACCAGCAAACTGATCATGAAACAACATGCAAACTGATTTCAATAAACTAATTGACCATAAGAATATAGTTGCAAATATCATTATAGCTCACATGTGGTGCTTGGTACGGTAGCTATAAGCACAAGAAGAATTCTGAATAATGGCAGCCTTAATTTGCATAAATTATGCAAATTAACGATGTATCCGCCAAAAAAATTCATTATTATATTCGCTGACCATTGAAACCTGCCTGCAGTGCTTGGTAAGGAAATTATAGACAAAAATAGAATTTTGCATAAAGGCGACCTTTATTTGCATATTTAAAAAATTGCTCAAGGCTGTTCCAGCAAAATCTGTATGGGAGGGGGGGAAGGCACTTTTATTTCGTACCCACCGCCCATAATTTTCATTTATTTCTCCAACCCATGACCCATAATTTTTTAATTATTTTTAATAGGTTAAAATATAAAATCCAACACTTGCAAACAAATTGCCTCCAGGAGGACCTGTTAAGAACTTAGATGATTGACAGACCAGAACCAATACCGTATTGTCAAAAACTAAAGTAGCCTGTGAGCAATACTTTTGGCAGCCACCAGGTGTCTCTGTTCACCATGTGTCTATAATTTCAATGAACATTTTTTCAATTATAAGGATCTATGAATCTCAAACTGTCTCCACAAACTCTTTTATACTTCTATGTCAAGTGAATATTGGAACTTGTTTATCTTACTCCTCATACTTTTTATTTAAAAATCATCAATTTTCTTATGTGTTAACACCAGTTTAGTGTTGCATAACTTTTCAATTCAATAGGACTGCAGACAAGCAGTTGGCTCAAATCAAGTTGCCCATGACTTGATTAATGGCTTAGTGAACATATTGCACTCTGTTCACTAGCAATATGGGCTTTTCTGCATTGGATTTTTTTTAGTTTTGAGGGCTGAAGTAACTAACCTGTCAACATTAACAGGTCAAAAAATACCCCCCATTTTTAATGCATCACTTCTTACAAGAACGACCACCCATAATTTGTGTTTTTTTCTGAAGACCAACACCCATGAATTTTTATTTCTACTGCCGTCCCCCCCTTCCCACACGGATTTTACTAGTACAGCCCTCAAGGGTTGTGAACAGTCACCCCCTAAATCATAGTTACTAGGCTACATGAAAAAGCAAAGAAAAAACTTTATCCGGCAAAACCAGGTTCAACCCCGTGGCTCCCAGACATTTTAACTACAAGATAAATTGTGGCCAATCAATTCATATTTTAAACCACATCTCCTTGTCCAGTCAAACAACTTTTTAAAATAATGAAAAGACAATAAAAACGCCCTCTGGTGAACAACTATGCAAAATTAACATGTTGTCTATGGTAGAATAACCATTTCCTAATCTAACTTGGCACTCTGATAAGGTTTCATTTTCTTCTGCTCATTCGTTCAAACAATTACAAAGTATCTTAGAAAATATTTTGCCCGCCACATCAAGTAGAGTGTTATTGAGATTGTTCTTCGATCGATTCTTAATCAATGGTGTTATGACACCCTTACACCACTGGCTGGGGTAGACACCAGAGTTAAACACAGATGCGACAGTAAGTCTTTCATGTGGGGAGTGGTATACTTGAAGAACTCAATAGGTAACCCTTCGGCACCAGCAGCTTTCCTACACTTCATTTGGTTTAGACAACGGTCAATTTCTCCCATTGTGACTTACAGCCATACAGAGGTAGATCATCCAGAAATCTGTGTCTTTGTACAAAGTCAGAAATATATTCATGAAACTCATTAAAATAGTCATCATTTTCTTCAACATTGTTGGTAAAGACACCCTTAAAATGTTCAAACCAGTTGCTTCTAAGGAATTTTAAATACCACTCAATGGCAACATATTGAATTGTCCCCTAGAGGCGTGTCTAGTAACCCTTGTGAGAGCACGCAGAACTGCATGCCTTTACTTGCCACCACTGAAAAGATTGGTAGGCAAGACTGATATGTTGAGTTTCGTGTACTTGTAAGGGAGCACAACGAAATGAGAAGTCAAGATTTCCCACTGCCTTTCAAGTATCTAGCACTATGGAACACAACTCCATCAAAATTAATTTGGCATGGAAATTACATAACACTCTCAAGTGAAAGTTGATTGACATGTAAAACCTACCCGCTCTTCAAATGTGCGAGCTAAGTGAGTAACAAGCTGAACACTCATCCCGTGGGTTGCCATGATGCGGACACACTCCAAACCTCGCTGAAATGTCAAGCGAGCTTTTGCAAAGTTTTCCCTGCAAACGAAACATGAATTACATTACTCGAGGTCAGATTTCTTCCAGAAATTTGGTTGGCTTGTAACAGGCAGCCCACTACGTAACAACATAATGACAACCAACCGATTAAAGTAACAAAAGTGTGGACATTGATCAGCTGGTGCCAATGAAAGGATAATTTAGTAATAGAGTGAAAGCAGGGAGCTACTCAAGTGTGAAGGTGTTTGCAAGGCAACAGTGCCAAGTGACTGCCTTTCTTATTTGCTAAGACATGGTCACATGACCCAATCAATTGCAGATAGGTAAAAGCCAAAAATCGAAGGCTTTCTGCATTCCGAAAATATATACTTTCACCGAGTTAAAAGCTATAGTCTGAAGATACTTGGCAAAATACTGTAACAGGGATTACTTTTAGTGTGGATTTTAATGTATGTCAAGTTGCTATATCATACATATTGTTCAATTGGCCAGCTTAATATTATGGCAGGTAATGTTGTTTTAACATACTATTCTTTTGAAAAATGCTTAAAGTTCATCTAATAATAGCTGGTTATATAATGTGTTCGACCAATTAGCATAATGTGAATCTACTGATTCTGTATAAAAGAAGCAACGCGACTGAACAAGTCAGTTCGTCAGGCTCAAACTCAAATATCATCAATATAATTAGGATTCTGGCTCTACAATACAAGAGCAACACAGAGCATTGAAACGCCTCCACGAATGCACCACAAATAGTGCAGTTCTAGGGTTGTTTACTTGTATCATAAAAATGGCCACTAGATCGCACAAATTACATTGAATCCACCTGAAATTGGGAACATGCCATTGTTTCTTCAACAGAGAGCTATTTAACAAATTTCATAAAAATCTGTCAAGAATCTTCAGAGAAACAAATGAAAACTGAAAAAAAATGAAATTACCACTAGGGGGCACAGCGTTCGTCGGATGTCTGAAAGTCGCCATTGTCTGTTGGCCCAAAGCACCACGAATCCATTCAAAAAACGAGAGGATAGCATTATCCCACTAACAGATGCCTAACTGCCAAATTTCATGAAAATCCGTAGAGGATCTCCGAAGACACAGAGATAAATGTAAAAAACTAAAATTGCCACTACGGGGCACACTAGGGGCACACTAATAGTCGAAGAGATCCGAAATTCGTCGCCGTCCGTCATCAGCTTCATAAGAGCACATCTGCCAAATCCCATCAAGATCTTGTGAAGGGTTTAGGAGATACAGCGGTGGACGCCGGATGCCCAGACAGAGATGACGGCAATATGCACCCACCTATAAATATGTGGGCGCATAAAAACAGTGCAAGAATTTGTATTGTAAGTACTATATACATTGCTGTATATATGTAAAAAGCAAAATAATATATATTTATTTTGATTGAATCTGGTCTTGATTCTACGAGGAGGTAACACACAAAACAAGGCTGCTGAGAAGAACCAGCTGTTTCAATACACTTGTTGACATGGTCGTACACAACCTATATCAAAAGGTAAAAACAAACAACAGCTTAACCAAAGACAGCCATGGTTGCATAATAATGAGCATTAGAACAGGCCAAGGACTGTCATTTGTATTACTAACTACCCTCCTCACTTACTTGACTGCACTGTTATGAAGCCTATAGGCAACTGCCCACCAATCCTGCTGCTCATAGGTACACAGAGGCTCACAGATCACATCAGGAAGCAGACTTGGCTTTGCAGCAACAGGGGGCAGGTTGCTTCGCTGCTCATCCAGACGTACAGCAGTGCATCGTACAGTGGCGTAAAGAAATGCTTGAACATCGATACGACACAACACTGAGGCATCGTGGGTGCTGACACTGAAGCGCAGGTTTTCAAATACCTCAAATCCATCTACAAATAAATACAAAGGTGTGATAACTGGTCAACAAGGTAAGACAAAGATAAATTAAGATACATGTGACAGTGGTAAAAACAAAGAAAAACACGCTTAATACAGGGAGCATAATCAAAAAAAAAAAACAGATTGGACAAGCTTCAAAAATACTTTATGAATTTTAACATTTGTCATGCTAGATTTCAACTGAGTCAAAACACGACAAAAACCACATTTGTCAATGTAAATATTTGTCCTGTTGTACGAAACAAACCATAACTCCTGAGGCTAACTTACAACCAGGCTGTGAGTCATCCTTGACTGAGTAGTGCTGTAGAGCCAACCAGACCAGTCCATGTAGGCTATGGGGGCTGTGGGTGGCAGCCACCTTCTCGTACTGGGACAGCTGGTGTCTGACTGGGTACTGCAGGCTGGTGGATGTGTACCTGGGACTTGTCAGTAAGTAGAAGGATCCACTGTCTGTGGAATGACTGGCAGACAGCAGATCAAGGAGCTTGGATTGAGCCTAAGCAGGGATGAAGGTGGAAAAGGGTTAATTAAAAAGACTTGATAAGATAAAGAGAGCATACCGTAAAATTCTCCACTTCGGGGTAGTGAAAACTTAATAATTTTGCTCAAGATCGAAGCTCGTACTAAATTTAAGAAATAGGAAATATTGGCCATTCCGAATTCAGGAATCGCAACAAAATTAGTGTTTTATTCCTAGCTATATTCAGCGATTTCACCTCATACTTTGTTGAAAGAAAATCCAGGTTCCAATATTTCAGAAACATGTTGAACATGGGAATTACTCATGTTTCAATCTTCTGAATCAAGTAACTTCTATTTCGGCTTGAATTTCAATGTCCCAAATTTAAGAGACTGTCCCAAACTGTAGAATTCTTAATGTAATTGCAGCTTAGAATTTAAGGATCATAAGTGACATTAACATTACACAAACACTATGTTTTCAAATTAACAGACACTTTTCATTTTACATATGCCAACACAAAACCAAATGAAAACACATTTCTCAAAGGTCACAACACCCACAAGAGGAGTGCAGACATCTCCTAATACATGCAGTCATAGGCATCTATTTCTCAGTCACCTGAAGCCACATATCATGAGCAAGTGGTCAGAAAGATTAATTAATGTTTAGTTGCAATTACGTCAATGCTTTCTAAAAGCGACATAACTCAACAATGAAGAGCAAACTTTATATCATGATAAACAATACAAAAGCCTTAATGTCAAGTTTCCTTCACTATTTCCATCATTCAAATCTCGACAGGTACACACTACTTGATGCCTTCTTACCACTTTGTTACAAAACTGTTCCTTGATCTCAGTCAGCCACTTGTTAGGGTTACCCCTAGACAGGCTAAGTACCATGTATCCTGCAACAATACACAACAGTCAGACTAAACACAAGTAAACATATGGTTACCCCTAGACAGGCTAAGTACCATGTATCCTGCAACAATACACAACAGTCAGACTAAACACAAGTAAACATATGGTTACCCCTAGGCAGGCTAAGTACCATGTACCCTGCAACAATACACAACAGTCAGACTAAACACAAGTAAACATATGGTTACCCCTAGACAGGATGAGTACCATGTATCCTGCAACAATACACAACAGTCAGCCTGAACAAATGTATATTAAAGGGCAATAACCTTAATGTGCTTATAACCACCACTTACCTTGTTTTGACAAGTGACTACACTACGAGCGTCATTATCATTAATTTATAGCATATCACATTCGTCAATTCAATAGCCTAAAAACGGACAAAATAGAAGTAAAGTGACTTCAATTCAAAGTTTCTTGCTCCATGGACATGAGTGTGATGTATGAATGTACCATGCGTCAGTGTGTCTACCATTATGCCAGTTTCCTGTACAAACTTGTGCCACATCCGCGGTTATCCGATATCCAGCGGGAAAGTGGAAAAAGCCAGTTTGGTCAAATACTAAGAGATCACAACCACTAGACGCAACGCCTTGACATTCCTTATTATACCATGGGGAAACGAGCAGCAATATACTTTTGACACTAAACACAATCATGGAGGATGACTAGCGCTTTAATTGGTTGTCCCCATTTCATGATGTAAGGCTTGACCAGTAAATACTTGTATCTTGCTAATTCAGGCTACACCAAAAACGTCGATGAACAACCTGAAGCAACACTGAACGTCCTCTTGGGGATGACACACCCCAGAAGTGAGCAGCAAAACTGATCGAAGTACGTCCATCGCTGCCACCTTGCAGGTTAACAACGAACAGTTAACAAAATCTGCATCCAGGAAAGCTACAGCTCCAATTTAGAATCGCCTCAATCCCTTATTTGCCGTCTAAATTTGGATGATGTATGAGAACATGTTGACCAAACTGCAGTCTACATCCACAATGATACTCTTCATACCTTCATCTTAACATTCTGACAAAATTATAGCATAACATTAAATGGATTTGAAATGTTCAGTATCCCATCACCTGATTTACACAATCTGTCATTGGCCATAGTGAACCAGCGGTTGTGTTTCTTCTTTTGAGCCTGTGACGAGCCAACATGCCACTCCGCTTGCAGTACAGGGGCGTCCTGTGCGTAGCTAACAAGGTAACAAGCTGCGACATATGGTGTCACCTCAGACCAGAGTGAAGAATGCTGAAATATATATTACAATATTACAGGTAGTTCTCTCTCATAAGAACATATTAGATCTCGCTAAGCTTCAAGTTTATCATTCAGACTAAAAAAGTCTTTACAACCAAATCAAATGATAAAAAACAACAACAATCTTGTGCTTACAAAAGCCCTTGCCAAAACTTGTTACATCACCAAAGTTCAACTGTGATACAAGGCTTTAAAAGAGCACGCGTGCAATAAAAATAGGATGCAGTACATATTATTGTGCAGCTGAGTTTACGGTTTTAATTATCAAATATGCACTTAGTTTCAGTTTTAGTTTCATAGAAGGGTTTCAAACAATCAACGCCAAGCAATTTTGGTCTAACTTAAAATTAAAGAAATCTCACAAACTAGACCACAAGTTCCAAGAATAACACACAGTTATGTGTTCTAGAGATGCACAAAGGTTTTCAACTTTACTCCAAGGCACACAGATTCACTCACTAATCTTCCAAACATAATCCCTTAGATACTAATTGTTGTATAATCCCACTGTACACTACTTCTTGTTTGTCATGACTATACCTTGTTAGCCTTTTTCATCAAGATTGTGGCACAGTGGTAGAACACAGTGGCTTGCATCTCGGTTATGAGTACAGATAACTCTTCTGTTTTAGGATTGAAGTCCATGGCACTCTGAAGAGCCTTGTCCATACTGTAACACCACTGTATGTTATGTTGTCTAGCATAATTGAACACGACACGACTTGCAAAACATAATGTTACCCCTGCACATATTCCATGACTTCACCAGACATACTCTAAGATGTCTGCTGTTTCAAATGATGAAGAAAGCAGGATGACAATTATCGACTTAATATAAGAACTAGGATGAGCTTCCAGAAAACAAAAGTATCGTGATTAGCTTGGTCTTAACCTGTGGATAAGTGTACACATCGTATGTGAAAAATGCTTTCAGATGTTTGGTGCAATGGGCCCAGGTAAACTACCAGCACACATCTGATGCAACATTTATGAGACCATCTACACCTTTTTTAATCTTTCATGCTGCAATTCTGAAAGAAGCGTGACTCTCGCATTGAGAGAGATGTGACCTAATTAGGCATACATGTATTGCAAGTCTTTGTTTGGAGCATGCTGCATCTTTGTAACACATCACTAGGGTTATTTGTTTACAGTTGGTTAAATCCTAACCCCAGCAACAATGAATAACTTTTCCACTAATCTCATTACTTCCGTCTTGCTGCATACCTGAGCAAGGTGTTGGCACACTCATTGTGACTTCGTTGTTGAAGGCTGAGCATCACTAGTGAGTTGTAAACATTAAGCAAGAGCTCATAGCAATCGGCACAGGGTCCCAACGCGTCTTCACATGTCTGTATAAGCATGAGATCACAAATGTGTAGTTTTAGTGCAAGAGTTGCACAATTACTTTAAAATACTGGTACACAAGCTGAGACTGTTCACTTCACAGTATAATTCCTCATACGCTAAAAATTGTAATTGCAACACAGGAAACATTTGGTATACTAACACTGACAGATTGAAATAATTTTGCTAACAGATCACTCCAAACACACTTCGATTTGAAATTTACTCAAGTACATTTAAGGCAAAGTCCCTATTTCTGAACACAGTAAAGACCAGAAAGACTACAGCAGCTATGTCTAATAAATGTGTCTATAAATTCAAAAGAAGAAGGATCTGCTGATCGGTAGTTTCTTTTTTCACAACCAGTAAGAACATATCTACCTTTGACAGTTTTAGCTCCTATCAGCAGCCATCTTGGGAAGTTATTAGACGTTAGGTGGCGTGGTGATGAGGCTGTTCCAAAATTTGGGCAACTTATAACCTCCATTGTCCCTGTTCATGACTGATCCACTTTTTTACACCCAAATTGATTCCTTTCTCCATCTAGATCTTAGATTACTTTCAGACTCAACAGGACGAGTATCATCCAAGTTAATCACATGATGAAAACCAAGAGCATGATCAGACACTGCAGATTTGTTAATAGAAATCTGAGACCATCTCCTCTCTGAACGTGTGACCCTATGCTGAGACAGCACATCCACCTCCATCCTGTGTTCATTAAGTCTGACCGAGAATTCTCGGCCAGTCTTACCGATGTATGCAGACTCACAAGTTGTCCAAAATTTGGAACAGTCTGATCACCATGCCACCTACTGTCCAATAACGTTGGAAGATGGCTGCTGAGAGGAGCCAAAACTGTCAAGGGCATGTTCTTACTGGTTGTGAAAACATAAACTACTACTCATCAACTCTACCAAACTTATTAAACTATTTAGCGATAAGGACCTGTGTTTTCATGTCAGAGTGTTTCTTAGTGTGTGCATTCTTATACCACTGCTTTGACAACTCATAGACAAATTTCTAAGCTTAAGTGAGTTGATCACTGATTTTTTTCCTAAACCACATACCATTATTCACAAAAAACAACGAGTAAGACAAGAAGTAACAAGCACCACACTTCACTCACCATCAATGCCTTGATAAGAAACTCAAACCAGGTGATGTTGGCATCAAATGCTCCAGACGCCTGCACCCCTACAATGTGATCAAAGGCGTCTTGTGGACGATGCTGGTCCAACATTAACTGAATATGCTGCATTCTCAGTTGAACGTCCAATGGACGGCGAACCTGCAAACACAAATGACGTAACATGCCAGAGCTTTTTACTCTGAATGCTAGACATCTTTGGTGAAATGACACAACATTCTTCACAAAACTGTCAAGACAGACATTTACAACTATTTTTACACTTTTCGTTATAACTTCAAAGACATTAGATGACATCCCTGACATTTTTTTAAATTCAAACAATACAGTATTTCGATCAAAATTTGAAGGAAACTAGCTTGCTAATTTTGTTTGGATTTTCATCGCACTTTTGCCACGAATTTAAAAGCACAATATCATCAACATTTTCACCATTCACTATTCAAAGTATTTCTACTCACCAGTTCATTAGTCAACAATGTCTCCAGCTCCCCATTATGCGCACCATCACCAGCGCCACACAGTGTCTTCTGTTGTAAGGAACATGTGTCAATAGAAAAACTTTAGTGTTGCATAAAACTCCAGTAGGAAAACCCAAAACCTATTACGCCATTTGTTTGTGGCTCTTCAACTTATCAGAACAATACATCAGTGAAATCCAACTTGTCAGTTTCATTAGTTATGAGACACTTCTGACCTATCACAGCTATTTTTACAGAAAAAAACTGACAAATATCTAACAAAACATGCTAGTTTGTTCAATGATGCTTATAGTTCACCACACAACTGCAACAGCTGTAACATTACTTAAAACACACACTATCTACATACAATTCTCCAACATGACTACAGTGAAAACCACCATCAAATATTGTACCGTCAGGCTCTACTTACTTTCAGTTCAAAAATGACAGAGTTGTTCGGGAGCATCTTTTCTGCTTTGTCATACCAAAACTACAAAGAGAAAAAAGAAACTGCAAAATAACATACAACACTTTATCAACTTCTAAAACAAAACTTAAAAGTAAAACAAGAAAGGTACAAACAACCCTAACTGGAGTCCCTAATTCTCTCACCAATAAACATAATCTAACACAACTAATCATGAAGACGACCAACAGAAAAGAAGCCAAAACACTTACTCTTGCTCTATCAGGGTCCACATTCAAGTCACAGAGTAACGTGCAAACTGAAAAATACGAAAGGTTCCTGGATAAAGGCACCACGTCCTGCAAAACATGTACAACACCCAATCCACACCAAATGTACAATATCTTGAAAGTATTCTATTGTTTCCAGATAAACTTCCTCAGGGCAGATTGACATTAACCTCAGTAAGTGGTGACATGAGTAAACTAAAGTACAAGACAAAAGAAATGAGACAAAGTACTACATCCCCATCATGATCCACTAATTCTTTAAACAGCAAAAATGACTGATAACAATCATACGGACTGCCAAACTTTAATTGCAGGATGGCTTAGCCACCTTACCAACTGTCCTGCTCATTCCCCTTCATTCTTAGTTATATGGGAAGACTATTCAGATGATGAATTCGGCCTCTGCCAAGCTGCCATGACTGGGAATTACAGGTCATTTTGTCTGAATACTTTTGGCTTGTACTGAACAATAGCAAATATATGAATGATTTTTGGAATTCTTCATATTACTGGCCTAGGCAACAATGAATGATGACAGCGCTCCGGTCAGCGACACTTGGCGAAATTGACTGAAAAGACAACGATGGAGATGATGATGATGGTGGCGATGATGAACATGATGATAACAATATTGACGAATGAAGATGCAGTAGCAGTCAAACCAACAAAAGTGCAACAGATGTCAGTTAACAAAGGAAAAGTGTCATCAGAAAATCTCAAATATTTCAAGAACGAGTTGTTGTATTGCGAAAACATTTTCTGAAAGCCAGTTCAAAATTACCTGACAAAGTAGTTTCACAAAATTTTGGAAAATTTTCAAATTTTGCATTTTTGTGAAATTGAAAGTTTAATAAGTCAAAAAAAAAATGTAATTGTTACAGTTCATTTGAAAGAATATATCTTAAAGAATCCACATGAACAAATTCACCTCATTTGCTCTTCCTGTTCAAAATGGAGCCCGAGCATGATTGAAAATTGATGAAAGTGCATCAGATGCGCCATTTTCAAAACCACTTCCAGTTAAGCAGCACTCAATAATAGCTACTTACAGGAAACTAACACAATTTTGGAGGAATTGGTTCTACAATGCGCCCTCCACAGGAAAAAAATGTTTTCGTCCCAAAATCGAAGTGTCCAAATGCAATGGCCGATATATCCGCCATCTTTAACCGGAAGTGAACAATTTACCGCACATGAGTAGTACATGTCCAGTACAATGCTCCTACTGATTTTCAACCGCATATGTCCAAAACTGCGTCTTCTAAAAGCATTTAAATCTGAATTGGAAAACAAAATAGCCGCCACGTCCACCATCTTAAATCCGATCATGAGGAAAATCAATAGACTTCCAGCTATTTCGGAGCTTAAGGTTGTGTGTGAATTTAGTGGGAATCGGACGAAAAATGCAACGTGTAGAGTGGGAAAAAATCTTGCGTCAGAGCAACATACTCGGCCAAGTAAAAACAAGTAAATACCACCAGATTTTGGTTTCATAGTTGTGCTGGCACTAAGCTACCAGTTTGTAGAAAGAAACAGCCTTATCAGATTTATCTGCGACTTAAGGTCTACAAGCTAAGAGTCACTTCCTACAGATTTCAGACAATTGCTCTACTTACTACTCAGAAGGACATCGTGTTGTTTATCATCCAACTCAAAGGATCTGCAAATAGTCCGATTGCAAGCATAGATCAAAGCAATGCTACAGTGGAAGCGTGAATTTTCAGTCAGGTAAACTTTCTAGACAGATGGAAAACTACAGGGGGAGCAAAGATATAACTAAATCCAAAACAAAGTATGAGTCTTTGCTGAACATTCCAACCTCTTATTTACCATCTTTCCATGAGGAAGACAATCGGATAATTTTCTTTACCAACAACAGAGGGCACCATGTAGTGGTGAACCACAGTAACTAGATATGGTCTATAACAAGACACAAAATACCACTTTGCCCGTGAACAGACTTGACAAGCGCTGATGATACAAGCATTCTGATTATAGTTTTAAAGTTTGCTTGGTATACCTTCTGTAGGACTCAACTGCTTTCTCTTTGAGTCCACTCGCTTCATCAATCTGTCCCATCAACTTGTGAGCTGGTGGATAGTTGTCCCTGACAGTCATGTACATAGACAGATACCTGAAGGCAACAATACCATTGAAACAACAACAATCCGTGAAACGTGTAGGAATGTTCACATAGGATAAATGTGTAATGTATAAAGGTGTATACAAGGCATTCAGTATAGTTTGATAACAATCCATTCAAACATGGTTTGTTAATAAATTGACAGATTACACACTAATGATAATATTGAATTAATTTCATTTAAACAGAACACCAGGCCCTCTCTCACTCAAGGGGAAAGGTGCCTGTGCCTTCAGAGGGGATTTTTTCAGGTCAGAGGAATAATATCCCCCCAGTCATCATCCCTGCCATAGCTTCAAGTGGTCAAAACTAAATGATGGTTTTGTACTTGTTTGTGGGAAAACATAACATATGGCCTTTTGTCAAAATTGGACTAGTCCAAGTAGTATGTGTGTCAGGCAGTGAACCCAGCTTTATCATGAATGACTTTCTTTGCTTAGTACTAGGTGATCACCCCCGTACTTGTAATTAACTTAATCTACATCAATGCTGTAAACTGGTATGTAACTCACTGCATGACTGCAAAGATTTTCGAAAATAACAAAACATTCTAAATTTGAGGGTTTGTGTGATTAAGACTGCTTTTAACCATGAGGGGAATTTTTAATCATTGGAAAAGAATTCATGGATCAGATGAGGAAAATTTCACGTGATTTTTAAGTAATTTTCGATTGAAGGGAACGGGGGTGACATTTGGTACCAAATTCGAGGCATCGAGGGCCCTGCAATAAATTCTTGTCATCAAGATTAATTAATACATGCACAACAACTCGAACGAAAAGATTTTCCTTAACGCTTCTTGTCACAAAGCATGCGGTATTTTTATGCACTACAAGCATGAAGACATTCAGTATAACTGGCATAATTACTTCTAAAGACATTAAATACACTGACATGAGATCCACATGTTAATGTAATGAACATACATATTCTTTTTGCAGATCATTCTCTTTTAAAATGTTACAATGGACAGACAATACATACTTCTTGGCTGAGGCATAATCCTTGACCGAGTAATATAGCTTGGCTAGGTTATAGCATTTGTGATGTCTCTGTAACGAAGAAAAGATTATAAAAGTTGGATTCTATCAAAACAGTAGATCGATTATAAGTTTGAGGAAGCTAAAATAAGTTAATATAAGCAGGCTTGTATTTTTTCAACAGGGGCTTTGTCCGAGTCATATCTCACTGATAGAAAATCAACTAAAAATTTAATGGTTCTTTAGAGATGTTAACCATGAATTCTTGAGAATCATTACCTCTGACATTGCTGGCTTATGATCTTATTCTCTTAAAAGGGTTATAAGTATCTTTTGCGCATAGAGGAACACCTTTGGAGGCCGTCAATGTTTTTAATTCGTTCCACCTCGAACAAATACTCATGTAATCAAACTTTTTCTTCGAGCAGTCCTTCGTTTTGTAGTAGGAATTAGGTCTTACCTTGCAACAATGCCATAGGTGCTCATGGAGGTAAATGTGTGTGTCTGTTAGGGTCAGTGGTCAATACGTCGAGTGCTGCTCTGCGCCCCAGCAGGCGTATTGGCCGCTGCATATTCATGTAGCGCTCTTATTGGCCAGCACCAGCATAAGGGCATCGGACAGCCAACTTCAGGAGTCTCCAAGACGAACAATAGTAGTCTTTCAATGCCGACAGGGTGCGCGCGCCTCAGAAGGCCAGCGCAGCAGTGAGACTCATCAAATATCATCTCACTACACTTCAGTTGCCCTGATGCAACTAGTCATTTTTAACATTGCGCGCCAGGTGGTAAAACATCATATCTCCTGATGCGTGCAGTTACCGATTTGGGCAACTGAGGGAATGCTTGCTCGAAGAAAAAGTTTGCTTACGGAAGTATTTGTTCGAGTTAAAAGGAGCAATGTGACTGACTCTTTAATCAGTGATGCACAATTTGCCAAAAAGCTTGAAACATCTTCAATCATCTCGTGTTCGGCCAGCTAGACAGTGGTCACTGTCTACATATGACTTAGACAAGACCCAGATTTCTTCAAAATACTTGGTAATAGGCAGACAGGTGGGTCCCTGATTTAAAATTGATTTAAGAACCAGTTACCATCACTGAAGAACAGGAGTTATTCAGTGGTGGTAACTGGTTCTTAAATCAGGAACGCATGCATGATGCATCCAACTATTAACAAATACTTGCTGTTGATTGAACTTTTCTAAGAAAACGTGCACTGAAGTATGACTTTAATAAGGGTTTTAAACACAATAAAATGGAGCGTTGAAATAAATGAAAAACAGATATTGAAAAATGTGACAGCAAAAGCAGTGGAACCAACGTTAGCTCATTAGAACTTGTTCTGGACTGTACTGGAGACAATAGACGACGAAAATGAAACTCGAAGGTGTCGGACAAGACACTTGCCACTGGCACTGGACGAAAATCCACATTACACAGCAGTCCTGACTAATTCAAAATACGCACCTCCTTTATGTCTTTAACACGGTTGAAAATCGACGCAACGTGTTTGTCTACTTGCTGCTTCGTTTTCAACATCGTCAGGCAATCTTACCGGTGGTTTATTTCATTGCAAGTCATTCACTTCAAGTGCACGAGTGGTAAATGGCGCCGTGCAAATTACTGACGTAAATTTACAGACATTTACGACACACTAGCTTTACAAATTTGGAGCCTATTTATATTAAATTTACATAAACTCTGTACAAAATGACAAAAAATAGTTTCATGTAGCTAATTTTAGTCCAAAGCTAAAATTTAATGAAAAAGTATGACGTAAAAATATTGCCCTCACCGGGTCAAGCCTAAGAGATATTACACCAAAGGTGATTGGACATTTACAAATGAGCCCAAAACTATAAAGTTACTTTTGCCTAGTACAAACTATGTGCTTTATAAGAAAATTGGACACAGATGTATTTATAATTGCACCCATACTACATTTATTCTTAATCTATATCATTGGAGGACAATTTCATATTCTGAATAGAATTAAACTGAAGCGGACCTCTATAGCTGGGACAAACGTGAACCAATCAGCAACAATTTTCTAAAACCTTTTCGTCCAAAAATCATTTGTTCGCGCAGGCGCTCTGAACAGACGGTCAAAACAAGAGAAGGCGACAAGTTCTGCAGAAACAACAAAGAAAATCTAAGACCATAACTAACTGTGGGCGAAATGGAGTGCAAATGGTTCAAAGTATTTTTCTTCAAAGGTCTTGGATATCGAGTGTAATACATCTGGAAAGAACCTTGACTGAAAGTTTGCAAAAAACCCACAGAAGTTCCAATTCTGACAGCGACTCGGATTTGTTGCTTTTGTTTTCCCGGATTTTTTCATTTGTTCAGATTCTGTCGTGAGCTGCAGTTTTAGGTCTTTAGGCTCGACCATTATCAGCAGACTAGGTGGTCTTGGAATCAGAAAAGTATGACTTCTAGTGATCAGGGCTATTAACATGATGGAAGTGGACCCTCCCACGTCTGCAGCCCCTGCCCCAGGGGCACTAAAGAGGTCCAACAGTGCACCCATGATAAATGTGCTAGTTGGCAACAATAACATTCTAGCAAGTCCAAAAGCAAGTTCAACATGTGGACCTCTCTCACCATCATTGAACAGGTGAGCTTGCAGGACAAGTGGTTTTTCTATATGTAATTCAATGAATGATTCAGATGTGGTCACGTTTAATACTAAACGCAGACACCCACTGGCACTGGCATGGGCAGCGCACCATGATTGGCGGGGGGCTATAACCCCCTACTTTTTTCAGTGCTGCTCCGCCCATGGTCTATAGGCGGTGCACCACAGGGGGGCTGGGGGGCTTTAGCCTCCCCCCACTTTTTTAGTTTCAGTGCTACGTTTGCCCATGACTGGGGACCACAGTAGAAACCAATAATGTTACATAAGGTAAAAATAAGAAAGCCAATACACTGTACTGCAACATACCCAGCCTATGGAGGAGTATAAAAAACTGAATAAGCTGAGGAACAAATGTGAGAATGAACTAAAGTGTTGGTGATTAAGACAATTTACAGCTTTTGGTGGCAAAATGTAAACAGAATAGCCAAGCTTTTTATTGAGTTTGCAAAAGCTTTCTGTAACCATAGTTCAACTAACTGTTGTTTTTGATCAGTAACTTTGTATACCAATTTCACTGTAGTTTTACTACTTATTAAGTTTGCTTTTGTGTAGCATGCGTCTTTTCTATAACATGTTCTTTATGAATTTGATGAGATATCTTTTTCAGCTCTAGCCTGTCACCTGGTGGCTTCCGTCCACTGGACAGTCATCGACAAAGACGGTACAGTGCTAGTAGCACTGCTCTTTATAGTTCAGCGGTAGGTGGTGAAGAAATGTAAAAAATAAAAGTTCACTAACAAGCAGTATCAATCAATTGTTCTCCACAACTGAAGGCACAAAAATGTTTGAAGTGCTCAAACATCAACAAACGTGCTAGTAGTGCGCTGCAGTTGACGTTCTCGAGTTTGCACTTGCACTTTCATCAGCCTTGTTATGTGATGTACTCTAATGCAGAGCAGCACAGGCAATTACCGTATTCGCCGTAATAACCGCCCAGGGCGCTTAGAAAAGTTCGGTTCAGGGGGGGGGGGG
>NMRA01000605.1:7215-38463 GCA_002633005.1 Phoronis australis | reverse complement strand
GGGGGGGCGCTTATTATAACCCAAGGCGGTTGAAACCCAGTCTCCGAAACGGGTGAAATAGGAAGCTAAGATCCATCAAATTTACGCTCTGTGACGTATCTGTAATCTATGAAAGACTTTCAACAAAACTGTGGTGCATTGCTATCAAACTTTGCTACTTAATTAAGATCATTTTACAGAAAATTGTGCTGGAATCCCAGGGCGAAAACTCGCCAACTGACTGCCTTGAAATCGCCGTCTTCGATATGACGACTTCAATGCTTGATTAAAAATAGTTTCGACTCAAGCAAATTATCTGAAATCTTCATTAGTTTTCTAACGTCCCTAAGATTTTTTTTAAGTTCCCGTGTAGTCTGGATTAACGACAGGTTTAAGTACAAATCTGTGCAACATCGTGCCATCTACATGTATGTTCGGCAACACGGCGAGAAAAATGTCTGGACGAACACACATGTTGTTGTCACGTGACGTTTGTTTTGAAGTTCGTATGCATTTGTGAGTAAGCGAGCGCGTGCGTGTCACCAGAGTTCATTTGCCAAAGCAGAGACCGTCTTTTGGCCAGAGCCACGCAATCTAACGAGCTAGATGTGCATTAGTTGTGTCTAAAGAAATTTGCACAAGCAGTAGACCTAAACCAGAACGTGTTTCATTCAGCACTTGCCGGTCTCGTACTGCTAAAAACGTTCGACATTTGTCTCTGTAAGGCCCATATTAGTCGCCGTGTAGCTGGATGCGTACGTAACTATCTGACAGTTATTTTTCGGTGTCATAAGGGTGTGTAAGCATTCACTGTCAGTTGTCATTTTATCGGATATTCGGCTTAAAAACACCAATTATGGTAAATCAAACAATCTATCTCAAAAATAAGGCAAACATGTTTTATAGTATTAGAAATTGTCGGAAATTAGTGCCAATATTTATTTCTTACCGATGCTATGCTACCCGTTTCATGAATGGATAGTTCCCCAAGTAATATCTTTGATGACAGGTTCATATATGTAGCGTGCGCTTCCCGGCCACGTGCGTTTACACCAGGTTATTTTTATTTGTGAGACAGTCTGTACTGAAAGGTCAGACCATAGTAGGACACGGTCGTCGCGAGAGTAGTAACGCTGTTGCATTCTTTTTAAGCGCTGCATTACTTTGAAGTGTATAGTCACGGCTAAATACAAACGTAGCAGTGCCGCTGGTGGTCTAGAAGACCCGTGCAAAAATTTTTTGATAAATTGAAGACGTTACTGTAGCCGAGTTTTAGGATTGTAGGTACGTCATTGTTCGCACGTACACGTTCGTGACTGGGCGCTTATTTCAGCAAAGTCTGAAAATGCTTGGGGGGGGCGCTATAGGGGCATGGGCGGTTATTACGGCGAATACGGTAATATAATGTTAGCAAATGGGTGATTAATGCCAACTTGTCAAATGCAACCTAGCAAAATTCCCAGGTTTCCTAAGGGGGAAATGGCCTCTGTATGCTGTGGCGTCACTTCAGCAGCATTTTTTTTAAATTGAATAGAAAAATAGGGATATTCAGGGTGCACAATTACGACCGATTCCCTGTTCAGATAGGAGCAGACAATCAGAGCACATTGTTTATGCATGCATCATGGTCCTTCCCTGCCAGTTATTGTTGCTATTCCTCTGTCTTTTACTTTCTGTTCCAGCTGAGCATTTGTGCTTGGGTGTGTGCTGGTGGGGGCAGGTGTGCTGATTTCACGAAATGTGTTGAATCTTTTTGGACCAAAGATATTGTATTTGGGCAAAACAGTTACTTTAATATTTTCACATTATCTCCAAGTAAATTACTGGTAATCGAACCACAGGTCTCTAGATTGGCAGTCTAGTGCTCTAGACCGGCAATCTAGAGACCTTTGGTTGGATTCCCAGTTGGGGTTCCTGATTTTTCTGTGTTTATTTGATATGTTTCATTACGGGCCAACCTCAGTGTCTATATATTTACTAAATTACTGGTGGATTCTTATTTGTCTGAATTCTGTTGCGATTGCAACTACCAAGAATCTGGCAACTTCATGGGGACTCGAGGTTTTTACCAGGTTGCCAAACAAAATCAGAAGTCACATTGGGGGAGGTGTAGGTTGTCAAGTTTGCCTCGTTTTGATTCAGCAATGAGTTCAAAATATGAATAGTGGTGAAACTTTTTGTTTAGCTTGTGAACATTGTGGTTGTTTGATCTGTGCTTTAAGATTAAATCCCTGAATCTTCTCGATGGAAGTGTATTTTGATCTTGAGAAGATTTTGTTAAAATTGTAAAATAAGAAAATATTCAAATAAGAAAATATTCATGTTTTTCTTCTCATGATGGAGGGAGATTCAGATGTGTGGCCCTTTTAATCACGCGCATTGTTGGTACAGTGAAACCTTACAATGTGTGGTGTTTGGGTTCTTGACAGTGATATAATGTTGAAATGTTCATGTTGTGATTTCACCAAATTCTACCTTTGTTACAATGATCTGTTGTATTAACATAGAGATTTGGAAGGTTCCTTGAATGTAACAAGGTTCGACTGTGTGGTTTAGACCATGGTGCTTATTGTTCAACAGCAGCTTTATATCTGTAGGCTCCTATACGAACACCATCACGCCTCCATCAGATTAAACACGAGGAAAGTATGCATGTAGGTAACAGAGAGGCTGCCCATGAAAGGTGAGGGGAGTTTGTTACTTAAGGGATGCATATACAGTAGGTCCCTCACTGGTTCACTGTGCTTGCGACACCTGGTGGACAAATGAAATTTAATTTTTTCATTTTGTTCTTAAAAGAAGTACCAAATAATTGGTGTTATCACTTGTACATTTTGTAACATAGCTATCATCGGTCAATGTCTTCAGAAATTCTGGGCATTCACACTTTCTCAATATTTGAAGTTAGTTGTTTTTGGCGAAATTGGTTATAGGTAAATTTACAGTAAATGCTTGTTACTAAGCATCGTCTCTTTATTGACGGGGTTAAATGACAATAAATATTCTAACGAACGATATTTATTCTTCTGTAACATGAATAAGATCTACACTTTATGATCTGTTTCATATTAATTGTATTAAATTTGTGTTACTGTTTTTTTTCTATACATTGCTTGCTGATACTCATGACCTTCACCTTGTGAAAATGTTGTGTTACTACGACCAACTTGTTTAGTATTCTTTTACTTGAAACTATTCCAGAGAAGTGCAGTCAGCCATGCAAATGTCACAGTCATGGGAGGAACTGTCTCTGGTAGGATTTTAAATGTTTACAATGTGTTGACTGTCAAAAACAGGAAAAATGTGAATGTTACATAAAATGAAAACGAAATGATGATTCAAAAGACTGTAACTGTTTTTTGAGACTTCATCTTGAATATTTCTATCAAACATAGTTTGGTCATGTTTTTGAAATCTTTTTTTTTGTCATGAACGTGCATCTCTTTGCATTTTAATTTTACTAAAAAGACACTGTCTTGTGATCAATAGCAGAGTGGTATTAGTCAAAAATTGAATTCTGTAGACTTTCTACTTTCAGAAAATATGTACTTTACTGTGCAGTTAAAATCTGTAGTTTTGTGTACATTTGGCTAAATATATAGGCTTGTGGATAAGGTCCTAGATAAGGTCCTACATAAGGTCCTACATAAGATCCTACGTAAGATCCTATATAAGGTCCTACATAAGGTCCTACATAAGATCCTATATAAGGTCATACATAAGGTCCTACATAAGATCCTATATAAGGTCCTGCATAAGGTCCTACATAAGATCCTATATAAGGTTCTGCATAAGGTCCTACATAAGGTCCTATATATGGTCCTACATAAGGTGAAAAAGCAAGTTACTGTGACTTGTGTAGCAAGACATAGCTGTGAAACAAACCTTCTGTTACTGTTGTAGGATGATGCCATGCACACTGATGCCCCTACACACAAGAGGCCACGCTCATTCAGTGAGACATTGAACCCTTTACACATATTCACTGGAGGCTTCCCTGTCACCAGCTCTCCATCACCAAACAGGCTAGGCAGTAAGGTACGCATGCAGCTTGAATCAAAGCCGCACTTACTTTCCCCGTCGTTGCTTGAATGCGAAATAGATCAAGTAAACCAAGCGCAGTGTGCTTAAAATAATACCTCTTCAGTGACAGTATCAGTGTCAACTCTTCCCTGTAATTAAGTGATGACCTATGATTAAATTGAATTTTCCAACGTTGGGAAGAGCTGGGTAGCCCTGTAATTTTTTTAGTCATAAACGTTGTGATGATCTTAGTAGCTATAGAGATCAAACCCTATCATTGTAAGGACACTTTTAAAACCGTTTCTGGAGGGTATGCTCGCCTGCTTTTGATTTTGCTTTTTCGGATGGGTGAAATCTGGTCTGTTTTTTTTGAAAACTAATTTAGTGATGAGGTGTTCTTTAGTTGTCCTCATTTTCAAAATGAAAAAGTCATCTGATGTCAGTTGAAATGGGTTGGGATTCTTCTTTTTACTTAAAGTAAATGAGTGGCGTTCAAGGTTCAAAATGAGTCGTGCACAAACCAGTGGCCCATACCAAGAAAACTAATTTAACTAAGACGATTCTTAAATTTTCATCGATTTTAAGATAAAACTTAAATGTATCTTAAGTTCATTACAAGAAAGTGATCTTACGTTTTACTTGAGTTTTTTACCTAACTTACCAGGTGTGGAAGTTTGGAAAGTTTGGAGGTTGAGACAAATCTTAGACTTAAGTAAAGATGAACTTAAAGTCAGTTTCTTGGTACGGGACCCTGAACCACTGCTGTTTTAATCTAACTCACTCCAACATTCGTATATCAGGTCTGGTGGCAGTAACAACATAAATAAATATGTTGCGCAAAATAGGGCCGTCATGGATTACACGGCGATAGAACTCTCCTTTGTCGCGGAAATAAGAAAGCGGGTGAACTCGTTTTGGAAATCAGGCACATTTTCGTGTCTCTTATTGATGATGTTAGGCGAATAATTTCGCATCACACATTTATGGATATTTGCCCAGTTTATCAAACTTTGTCACATCAGAGTTGCAGCCCACAGCACTGCGTTAATACTTCGTTGGCATTGGAAGTACGAATACAGTAATACAAGCAAGAAAAGACTTGTAAACAATGAGACAACAGCAAATAACATGTGAAACTCCAGAAACCGAAGCAGCAAATGTGCCTGACAGATGTTTATGGCATTGTGGGTAAATACAGCGAGATTGGAGTGTAGCCGTGTAATGCAGGATGGCCCTATTCTGTTAAGTCACGTGCCGTCTTGTCTGACTCAAGGACCTGTAGAAATAGAACTTGTGGCATTGTTTGATGTGTGCGTATGAATTGAACCGAATTTTCTTTCTTTTCAACCTCTTACTAGCATTACACCGAATTGACGTTGTGGTATTTGTCTTTGTACCAGAAGAACTTGTTTTTGCAGCAATGTTTTTCACCATCACTGCAGCAGCCTGTGATAAGTGCGTTCAGTCCTAGTCCTAGCCCAAGTCCAACCCGCAAGACGTTTCCACGCAGGAGTCTAAGTCCAATAGTTTCACTAAAGCCTAGTAGTTTTGGTCATCTCTCTGGCAAGAGGAAATGTAAGTATCTTGGTCTGATGTCCTTGGCAACTGACTGTGTTAACAAGGCTTGGAATTTTCTGCGGAAACGCGGATTTCAGCTTTTTTTCTCTTATCCCCTCCGTGCGTTTTTGTTATATTTCCACGGAAAAAAATTGGATTTGCCATAAAATTTCCGCAGCAAATTGGTTTCTAACTGTGGCATTTCTGACGGCTCAAAAAGCGGAAACTGCTCTTTATGTTTCGGAGGAAGGACAGTTGTAATTGCCGGGGCACCTAGGATAGTGTGGTTCATCAATGGCGTCTGCACATGGTATTAAATCGCGGTGACAAATAATGCAATTCTGCAGCCAAAAATTCATGGACCTTTGAGTAGACAGAATATTTCATTGAAAAAGTGAATAAAAGAAATGGCCAATGTGTTGGCAAACAACAAAAGTCAGGGTTTGCGCACTGTAAACTTTGACAAAGGGACAATTACTTGTGAAACCAGATGTTGTCCTTTCTTCTGCTGATTTAGTTTGATTACTTAGTATGCTTTTGGCTTTGATACAAATCTAGAGTGAACTCGACATTGAATTCGCAATATTATCGAAACTGTATAAGGATCTTTTCATGCAACGCCCCTATCTTAAGAACCAAGTCTCTATTTATTTTCATTGAATTCAGGGCTCAGGTTCTTGTGATATTACTAGAAAATGTCATAACTCAATGAGGAGCTCATAGCAAAAATGAAATGATAGAAAAAGATTCCATCTGTGAGTAAACAAAGACACAGATAGGCAAAAGATTTAGGGAGCTTAATCGAGTCCCTGTTTGGGACTGGTTCATCGAACCCAGAAAAGGGTGCTTATAATATAGTGCTTCCTTGCTTATGTCAATGTCTATTATGCTTTCAGTATTATTGTGAATTGGCCATGTGATTTGTTTAAGTAGTTAGTCTCTGAGTTCTCTAAGTTCTTTGGAAAAATTGGCATTCTTTGACTTTTGAAAATGAGTTAAGGTAAAGAATGTACGGGGAGGTATTTTTGGCATCACTCTGAAATGTGGCATTCTTTGACTGGTCACGATGCAACTTAAAGAATTTTTGACGAAGTATTTTTAAATCTTTCTCATCAGAGATGTCACCCCAGAAACAAAAGTGAACGTTCTTGAACTGTGTATCCACTAAACATTGGTGGATCTCCACATAGAATACTTCTCTGTGCTTTCTGAGCTACTTATACTTTCCATAATCAACCTTATTTGAAAAAACATTGATGGACAATCTGTGGTCATGATTCTGTTCATTTCAGTGGACCCAGATTGTGAGTCTTACTTCAGCCCCCCCAAGAGGTTGATGCACTCAACTCCCACACAAGACCGATCTATGGCTCACCCTCTCACTCAAAGGTAGTCAATTGCATAATGAATAATACACAACTTTGTTCATGCATTGCTGGTGTGTTGGCCTACCATATCACTCTGTATTTAGTATTATAAAAGATCACTCAAGACTGAAAGACTAAGTATGTATATGGTATAAAAGTCATACGCAGCCTGAAAGACCATGTATGATACTTTGGGCACATGAACGTGTCACCACCTGGGCCAGAGTATTTAGATAAGTTGTAAATAACAACAGAATTGTGATTTTTTTGGTAATTGTGGTAAAGACAAGGTGATATGAAGTTGAAAGCACCGCATTGTCCTTCGCAAGTATCGTTGTTGATGTACGATAAACATTGTATTGGACTTGTAAATAGAAGATCAGAAAGTTTATGTTTTGTGCCTTTTAATAGTTTATATTGATTTTCATTTATCTGATGTTTGGCATCTATATATTTGTGGTTACAGTGTGTCATCTAACAATTTCAATGGCTGCCTAGACCAGATGGGATCTGGCAGGGGCACGGTCTGTCCTGCGGTTAGTACCGCTGGCATGGCATACACCTTCACACCTGTACAAGTGTACAGTCACACCAGCCAGACGGACTCTGAAGCATCAGACACCACGGAGATGACAGACACCAGCGAAGGCAGTGAGGTACAGCATACAGAGAGCCCCAGGCTTCACCACCCTGGGATCAGTGGATCGGAGACCACGATATCTACACAGTTGACAACGTCGACAGCATCTCTACATACATTCACGCTGACTCCTAGCAATGTGTTGTCATAGAAACTGGTTAAACCAGCCATGCATTTTACATTATTTATTTCATCGCTTCTATTTATAACTGTTTGAAGTACCAAGTGATGTCACTGTTGAAGCATCTAGCTGTTGATGAGTACAGAGATGAGATGGTTAAATTTATATTAGACTTGTGTTTCCACTGATCAACTGGGTATATTGGTGCCGCAGAGGCATAGCAAGCTGTTATGTTACACTATAGGTGATGTCACACATTTGAAATGTAAATTTAGTATTGACTTAATGTTCTTCTTTCTAAGTGTTTTATTTGTCTGAAGGAGTTGTTTTGACCAGGAATGTATTGGCCCATGAAAACACTAAAGGATGTAGTTAAGAGTGTAATGTGTAGATTTACTCATCAAATTTTTAATTTGGATCGATCTGTTAGTTGATCCAGGTTACCTGGGACACTGTCTTGAAAAATGCTAATTATCCAGTTAACACTTACAAATTATTGGCCCAAGTAAATCAAATCTTCAGTGATATTGAATCAACAGTGAATGGCCACTTGTGACGTCAAATCTCAATAATGTGTTTGTGAACCACCACAGTTAGACATTATTTTAAGTAGTCAACGTTTTTTCATTTCGACTTTTTGGTTCAAAATTAAAACCTAAACCTAGCTCACCAACTTTCAGTCTAGGAGTTCTATCTGAAGAGCAGTGTAAGGTTTTTTAAAAATTGCACCTGAATAGTGAAACACTTAATCGGAGTTAGTTGGGAGTTAAGTGTAACTGAATTTGAAGTGAATACAGATATTACGCATTTACTGCATCATGCAAATGGGACGGATATTCAAAGATGTAATGATACTTTGCTGTAGATGAGTTTGGCTAGAATTCTGTCTACTGAGTGTAAATCGTTGCTTGAGACATTCATCAATGTTGATGTCTATTGATGGTGGTCATTCTGATTTGTCTAGCCATTCATACTGGTTATTACTCATATCACTGAGGCCACAGGAAATATTAGTCATTTTTGTCAGATATTCGTTGGTGAAGGCCCAGTTACACCAACGTCTTCCCAAGACGTCCTCTGCCAACCTTGATGTATCTGGCAGGGGACTGGCAGGAGTGGACAGCTTTGGCCGAAACGATGGGGAGCTTTCTCAGATTGCACAGCACTTAGACGGTCCACTTTATTTTTCCCCCCTTTGTCGGGATCCTACTGGGACTACCTTGGTGTGACGGGGCTCACAGGAACGTGTAATGTTAGTTATTGTGACTGGTCTGTTGACATATTGTGATTCCCTGTCTCAAATTGTATGCACTAATTCAATGTTGGGCGTTGTGCGAGGCGAGACCTTGACTTGGAATTTTGTGAAAGTGTTATTTGAAGATGGTGCTGTATGATATTATACCCTGGATACTTTTGTACTTTGTTGAGAATTGTTGTTGACTATAACATATTATTTATTTAACTTGAGCTTGTGGCAGGATTCATAAATTGTGTTGGCACTTGATAGTCCATCTGAACAAGTCCCAGCATCACCTGGTGTGTACAGGTTGAAGTTGCTGTGAATCTGCCTTCTGTCAAAAGCAGCTTTTGATTTGGACTGCTTGCTGCTATACAACTAGTTTCAAGTTGTTCCTTACTCAGATTACAATGGATTTATAGTCTTGCAAGGATCTTACAGTTTGTAATTGCCAGAGGCTACAAAATGACATCGGGTTAAGTCCATGTGTTGAGCCTAGTCTCAAACAATAACAAATTGCTTTCGTCCCAATATGAATCACTTCTAGTCTGAGCAAAGAATAATTAGACTGCACATTTCACAGTGGTAACAAGTCTAAGGCTAGTCCTTGTTTTTTGACCGAAGGCGAGTTTAACTTCAATGAGAAATTACTATCTGCACTGAGATGCTATTTGCAGTCATTCTGTTTGTGTTCACAAGTTGTGGCACTAGGAGCTGGTATTGCTAGTCATATGTATGGGGCCAGTCGATGCCCACTGCGTGTGTTCCATTGCTCGTCATGTGTATGGGGCCAGTCGATGCCCACTGCATGTGTTCCATTGCTCGTCATGTGTATGGGGCCAGTCGATGCCCACTGCGTGTGTTCCATTGCGAGTTTCATGTGAAGTCATACAAAATGCTCAAGTGAAAGGCGTTTTATGAAAGTAAACTCAAGGCCTTGCTGGGGGTAGGTTGACTTGCAAAATGGCTGCCATTGGTCAAAAGTAATTGGATGGCATGGTTGAAATGTCCAAATACGAAATAACTCATTTGTGTAATACTGTATGTCAAATTTTTCGCCACAAGTGGCTTCAGGGGTCTCTTTGCTTCACTGACCTCACAGAGAGAAAAGGTTAAGCACTATTTATACTGTGTAGGTTACATAGTTCATTATGCAATGAATGTTGTGTATATTTATAGGTTATTGTCATACTTTGTGATAGTTTCATTTTTGGCCTGCCAAGACACCGAGTTCTGTGGAACTGCCTGCCTGTACCTGGACGTATACTTATTGATAAAGCATACAGTAGTCAATGCATTTACCTATACCACAGGTTTCATCAGCAGTAGTTTTTATTGAATTGAAACTTAATCACCATAATTATCCTGTTGGATTTTTTCAAGAATATTTAGAGTTTCATAGAACGAAACGTTTACTTTGTCAGGAACAACGTAAACTTGTCAACCAAGCCAGTGTCAGTTTCACTTCAATGTAAATTTTGTATAGTTACGAAGACAGATTTCATGGGGTGCACATCCTTGCTAAATATTTATCGTTTCATACCTTGAAAATTGTCATTTCAATCTGATTGTATTATTAGACTTGATGCACAGAAGTTCGTGGTCATTGAGTTGTTTGTGCAGTCTAGTGTACTGCTGCCTATTGATGTGTTAGCAGTTCATCTTCACATACATACTAGAGTAATCACAGGTACATGGAGCTTGCCAATTTAATATTTTATTCATTGAACATTAGTTGAGATTAAATAGAAAAAATGTATTTATTTTTAAAACTATGTGGTTGTTTCTTGTTGTTCAATGACAATGCAGCAAAAATATTTTTCTCATTTGATAATACTTGAAGCAACTAGCACACAAACATAAAACGAAAGGCAAGTACCACCACTACTTAAATACTATGTTATGTTCAAACTGGTTTGGCAGTTCAACAATCATTTTGAATCCGGTACGGAAGTTTACAAAACAAATTCCTATTTGTGCACTCGTTAGTGTTGGACTCCAGTCACAGTTGTTGGCCTCACAAGATGGTGAAGATGGGGTAACTGGACATAATGTGCAGCATTAGCACCACCAAGTGGTGATACAAGTAACATTGCCGAACTCGTCAATGCTAAACTTGTCACTCATTTGCTTACAAGAAAAGTATTTCACTAGTCATTTTCACGTAACTATATGCATAAAAGCAGACACCATCCTATCACTTAATGCTGTTTTCACATAAATTGTCATTTTAACTCAACTGCTAGGAATTACTGACAGCGTTCACTGTGTATGCTTGCACCCATTCAAAACCTGTATACTGCTGTCGATGCAAGCCAAGATTGCAATGGAAATCAATGTATAACTCACTTTGAGGTTTTAGAATATGGTTTAGTGTACAGCATCCTGTTGTGTAACCTGCCACCAACGGGCATTTTATTCTACTTCTGGTGCCACCATTATAACACCATAGGTACAAAAGTGAGCACAGTGAATGAACTATTTGTTCCTTTCGCTATAAACACCAAGGGCTAATGCTATATACACATGTTTTGAAAACTGACTGAAAGAATCATTACTAAGACAACCTATACAGTAAAATTTCCTAAATAAATAAAAACACATGCTAAGTCTTTAATAAAGCTTGATGACGTGGGACTTGGTAGAGCCAGATATACATACTTAAGCTAATGTAAACCATTTAACAGTTGACACGCTAAGTCATGTGGGTACGTCTTCAACCAGGTAAGTCTTCTCTTTTTTTTGCATGGGGTTGAGGCTGAGGAGTTGCGCAAGGTAGCTTGCATACACACACGCGAAAAATTGACTTTTCCCTAGAAGATTCTAATTTTCTGTCTACTATGTTACTCATTCAAAACGTGAACAGTTGTGGATAAGTCGCAGACAACACATTATGTTTTAGCAGTCCTTTTACGCTGATAGGCCATAGGACTGCGAAGCTTGGGTTCTCGTGCCTTGTAATGTTCGTTGAAGTCAATTCGGAAACTTAGGAAGCGTAGACTCACATCTTGTTGGCCAGTGAGCATGACTAAAAATCGCTGAGCCATATCCTGAAAAACAGAATAGCTGATAATCAACTGCAGCCACACATTTACACTGACTCGAGAACATTCAAACAAATGGTCATACTTGGCTGCAATTTCAGAAGCAAGAGAATACGATGACATTTGCTTGCATATTTGAATCACACATTTGTCAGAGAAAATAAAATAGCATCAAATACAGTTCAAAGTAGTTTCAAATACAGGTGAAACTAGGACTTAGTTTTCTCAAACATACAGCAGCAATTAGAGGAAATTTTGATAGAAATAGTAAGAGACCCAGTTTAATGAAACTGGAAATTATAGCAACAAAAAGGAGGCAAACAAAAATAATTTTGCTCTGAAATTTTTTTGCAATATTTAAATAAATCTTATGCAATCGTTTTCTGTCCAATGCCAGAATGTGACAATAAGGACACAAGTATTGCACCTGATATGACTGAGAGAGTACTCTCAGCTGGTTCCTGCCAGTGGTGACCGTGTTACGAGCAAACTCCTTCCTCCTCAGCTCCTCGTCATTCTCCTCGTCTTGTGATAACCCCCACTCTCCCTGAAAACACAACACTTGTTACACTGCACCTCTCATTATTACAGTAAGTGTTAATGTATTCTGCAATCACGAATGTGATGTTCATAATGAAAATTCTGCTTTATACTCATTTGGATGATAAAACCTCACCGAAGAAGAACCCAATGACTGAATATAAACATAGAAGGGATCTCACGAGTTATAATCAGATGTTCAGTGCGATGGGCCTACTCTTGGCCTATCAGTGTCTGATGCAGCAGAGGCCTTGGACCACTTGTAATCCTTTAAAAGTCTAGTTTTCTTAAAGCTTCATAACAGAAGGCTGGCGGTACACCATTGTAGATCATTGACCATTTTTCCTAAAAACCCTCATAGCAGAAAGCGGAGACCACGCTACATTTAAACTTCATCTCTTCAGTTTTCTTAAAGTGCCACACAGTGTCACTTCTGAAAACCAATACTTTTAGTCTTGTTTTAGGGTGGAACCGGATTGTTTTGGTTTTGTAATAATGTGAATTATCATTCCCAATTACACAATCATAGACTGCATGAACTTCAGTGATTGCTTAAATGGTGAGTATCACAGCCAGTTTGAAGTTTCACTTAATTTGTCATGCACAGGACTTTTAAGCTCTCATGACACAAGGCTTTGGCCACAACGCCACATCCCCCAACTCAATTTTCTTAAAGTCACCAAAAGACAAGACCTGCACCTCACCTCCTCAGTTTTCTTTTTCTGTCTCTCCTTAAACACTGTGCGTGCCCGCATTTCACTGTCGCCTGCCTGGAACAGGTTATCCTGAATAGCCTGGAACTGGATGATCAGGTCAAAAATGGTCCGCAGCTGGGTCAGCAGAGGCTAAAATGGCAGGGGAGATAAGTCACTTTTCTACTGATTGGCTTTAACTAGCAATGCATTACAGAAATTAATGTAATCCATAAAGTTCTGCACTCCCCAGTAAAAGTCGTGCAGAGAAATGTCAACAGCACCTCGTACTCATAATTGGTAATAACAAAAACTATATGTTTCTGCCACCCACTAGCGACCTGAGCACGACCCTCAGAAACGTTTAAATGTACACCCACAATACGATCCATATCTCTCAATTAGTCTCCATGCCACACTGGTACTTAACCTCTTGCTCCGATCCCTCTCCAAATCCCATTTCCTTCCTCTCAAGCTCTCCCCAACACTGACCTTGGATGAGTCATCCAGCAGTGATGGCATCCAAGATCACCCCCCTCACTACTGTCTCCCCCACCTCCTCTCCCCAGTACTTACCCTAGATGAATCATCCAGAAGTGACCTGAGGATGATGGCGTCCAGGAACACCTGGTGAGCAGCCAAGACGTGGTCCAGATCACCAGCCTCACTCACCTTCTTCAACATCTCATCCCATGAACACTCCAGTACCTACACCAGACAGACACACTTAAATTAAAATTTTTAAAAGCTGACTAATTTCACCAGATTAATAAGTAATTTACTACAAGGTGGATGACCTCTTCTGCGAGAAATGTGCTTTTCAAAAGGGTCTTCTCAAGTACAAATGGAAACAGAAAACTTAACACATGCAACATCAAACAATATAATACAATACTGAACAATATATGGGATATACAAGGTGAAGTTATGATGAAAACAGAAAACATAACAGGACAAAAAGTAACTGTTAAGACTGGAAAAATGAATAGTATGTCTTTCATAAGTGCTGTAAGGCAACCCCGCTTAATTTTGCCAAAGACATCAATTTCAGACGACAGGGTGAGTGGTGTACCTCAAAGTTGATATAGTACTGTACTTGTTGAATGAAATGAATCATCTCGCTGGCGATCACGTGACACTGATGCATGATGGGAGTCAGCTCTGTAACAAAACCAACATGGCTTACAAGAGCACATTTTTCATCTTTCACATCTAAATCAACGTGACAGACAATTATTCAACTCCATCTTCCCAAATCAGACACAAATTTAATAAGATTTTTTTAATATATCCATTACAAAAATTCAATTTTCCTATCATTAATACTCCACAACAATTTCATCAATTCAGTTTTTGCTTACAACTTACAACATATCATTTGTACCACTTCTTAAACATTACTTTTGAAAACACGATGACACCACAGAAAAAAACAAGAATAAGGTTAAATAAGATATTAAATAAGTAGCGCTCACTGAGCAGACCTACATAATATTATACAGCTGACACTGCGTGTCTATCTTACAGATGCAAAAATATTTACAGCAAATCCTATTCTTCTGAAATGACAATGTCCTACTGTTTATGGTACAGGAGAGTAATTATTGTTTTGAGGAAGGATTCTAGAAGACTCAGCAATGTCAACAAAATTTTATTTCTATACTCGAACCTCTAACCTCACCTGGTATTTGTTTGAAGGCCCTGGCATTCCATGTCTGCGCCTTCCATATGCCACTCAGGATATATTCCATTCGTTTAGCTCTCCACAAGAAGTTGAAGACACGAAGGTAAATAATGACTGTTTCTGGAGTGAACACCTGAATAACCACAAAGGTATTAAGTGACCACCTGAATGGAGATAGTGCTGCAAGAAGGTAAACCACCTATTTCACCAAATGTTAATGTCTTATGAACCCTTAAATAAAATCAATATCTGTCAAACATTCCTTTTCCACGATATAAGGCAATAATTCAAATTAAAACACTAAAAACAAAAACATACATAGGTAAGATAGTCTGAAGAAGCACTTTACCAGTCAAGTCAAAATCACAAAATGAAGGAGGGTTCAAAGGGTATTGTACTCTATTTTTTAAATAAGTAACTTGTGTTGATTGTAATTTACTGCTAATGTTCTGATAGGTCCACCCATAAGCAATTTACATGAGTATCATGCCTACTTACTGTTCTGATAGGTCCATCCACAAGAAATTTACTCGAGTATCATGCTCACTTAATGTTCTGAAAGGTCTATCCACAAACAATTTACATATTAAGTGTCACGCCTACTTACTGTTCTGATAGGTCCATCCACATGGTAGTCCAGACTGAACACATCCCAACCAGTGTCACCTGGCGATACCTGGAAGTATTCAGAAACAGTGTCGAATTGAAAGTCAGTGAATGGCAAACCTCACATTAGGGACATCAAAACTATTTTTTCTTTGCATTGACTTAAAGCAAAGGAATTGAATGAAACAAATGACAATGCCATAATTTTAAAGTAGAAATTGCAGGCCAATTTCTGTTTTCACATTATGTTTCACATCAAAATTCAGGTGGAAAATGGTGATTACTAAAAGAAAGACATCCTGTGCACTATTTGAAGTATTGTTAATACTTATTAGAAGCTTTTCAAACATGAAACCATGAACTAAGGTCCTAAAATAGCTGCGATTATGTACCCTAACACTTCACCTGCATACAGCCATATTGTTTTAAGTATGGACATAGTCACAAAGAGTCCAGTCCTGAGTAATAATATATTGTAATTCAATCGCAAACATTTTTATACACTGTGGTTCTACTGAAGCCCAGAAGTTAGGTTTAAGCTGCCTTATACTTTAAAAATCGGCAGAAGTGATCAAATGCCTTAGTTTTGTGTTGTCTCTGCCACCTATACTGAAGACGAATGCAGAGATGATACCTTCTGTCAATTTTAAAGTAAATCCTTGGATGTGTTATAAGACTTGAGTAGTCCAAGATGACCAAGCTGCAACTTTTCTAATTAAACAGATGGTGTTGCTCAAAACAGTGAAAAATTGTCCATACTTCACAGTACCTCTAGAAGTCGTACATCCAGACGCTTTAGAATGTCATTATCATCAAACTGAGCGTTAGTGGCACGTATGGCAGTCTCCAGAATGCCCGTCAGATTGTGCACATATAGTGTAGCAGCAGGTTTAGCAAGGTCTTCCCTGTGAAAGTACACACATTGATGGTGTTCATGTAAAGTTATGAATAACACATGCTCTGAATAACTACTTTTAAAACTTCCAAAATATGTCCCCCTGAGTTACATTTTCATTTTTAACAAGTCGATATGGATTGGAATAAACTTAAAGGAGCATGCCACCCAAAAAACAACCTAATTTGTATCAATTTAGATCGAATAGTCTGTTCAGCAGTTCACAACACGGGTTACTGGTGTCAGCTTATCGCTTGAATTCATCGTTCAACACCAATAAATCATTAAACTTCGATGTAAAACACTTAAAAATACAAGGTTGTTTTATTTCGCTGATTAAGAATTATTGGTATGGACACACCATAGCCTGCAAAGTTTGGCAGGTCCGCAGCAGGAGCCAGGGGTCTGTTTGAAGATAAATTCGAAGTATTTTTTAGTGAGATGCAGACAGGAAAACCTAGATCTGTGTTGTTTAACCTTGTGATTTTTTGAGTTCTAAACATACAAAACGCTTGTTATCCTGGCCAGAGGCTCGGAGCCCGATCAGGCCCGTCGCGGACGGACTCAGTGACTCTTTATCCCGGCCCCTGAGTGGCTCCGAAACAGGCCCGTCACCGTCGGACTGAAGACATCACGAACATAAACCAGCCAAAGTTGGAAACTAAACTTCCAGTCAAGAAAATACTATACTAGTAGCCAAAGAAGTAATGTACACGTGATTATATTGATGAAGCCACAAGACTACAAATCTACTTACTTGTCGGCCGGGGGAGCCGCGACTGAATTCACTCTAGATTCCCCTTTGGCCGCAGAATCGTCAGGGCGGAAGTTGTACATTGACAATAATTATTTGAATAATGTAAATGTAAATAAAGATTCCCCTAACATTTGGCCGTGGGATAGAAATCGAGTCGTTTCACAACAGGTTCTGTCAGCAAACACTGAATTAGCATCATGAGCTCAGTGTCCCGTCAATTAGTTTTATTGCACTTAAAGCCGGTAACGCAGTGATTCATTCATTGCTGGCATCTCAAATCATTTGCACTCACGAGCACTCCAAAGGCATTACAAATTGCATTTAATGAGATAGCCTTTGTTTTAGTTTTATATAAGTATTGGTTAGGGTGAGAATAATTCATTTTGAAACACAATGCTCAGTAATAAACGTCAACATGGCAGCTCACAATACCGACTTACACAAGAGCTCATCCCTACGAAGACTTCACAGGTGAATTGTTAAGTTTCACAGGCTATCAGTTCGAACAAGAATACAGTGATGAAAAAATACTAGAGAGGCGCCGTGAACAAGCTCAGACAACGGAACGTATGGATAGTTATTTGGTAAGCCGGCATTCGTCAGGTACTGTCGACGACTGCAGGCCAAAGACACGCAGATGTTTCACGGCCTCATACTTGTTATTTACAGCGTACTTTTCATTCTGCACTACCGCGAGCCACTTCCTAAGCATTTTGAACTCTCGAGGAAGTGGAAAAAACGATATACACGCTTTCCTCGCAGCTGTAGTTCGAACAAACGGAAACGATGCACCGCAACATAGCAGCATTCACTCTGACGTCGCTGTGTCGTTTCTCACCTTCCTCACAGGTTAACGCGATACCTCTCGGTAATGTAAGGTCCACCGTATGAGAGGCGATGTGGAGACTGATTAAGACAGCAAATAAGACTAATTAAATCGGGTGGCATTCTCCTTTTAAGTGTAGAAAACGACTGGGCTTTATGTAGTCAACATTTTAATACCAAAGAACATATCAAATATAGTAGGATGTAATGGAGACTTCGATTTCATTATAAATTTGATATAATCGTCATTATTTCTCCTGCTATTTTCCATACAGTACTCACTCCAATAAGTCCATTAAATGCCTGATGAAGTCACCCTGACCAAGTAGTAAGTAGCGTCTCATGGCCTGAAACAAGTCAATATACACATTTGGTAAATGGCTGACCATTCTGTGGCTGAGCAGAGCATGACAGGTCAACAGCACTCAAGATCGGGTTCAATAAGTTGGCCGAACTCGGATCATTTTATGAGGTGAGCAATAGCAAATGGCTCCAATCCTCTACCAAAGATCAGAAATCACAGCTAATCTGACCCATGTTGCACTAATTAGGTCAAGATGACATCCCAAATTTCAAGCAAGAACAAATCAAGAGGAGGTGAATCTTCCCCTTCAAGACATTAATCTGCTCCACTCAGTCAGTAGTTTTATTGCGTACCTACCTTAAATATTAGAACGAATTAGGGTACAGCAGCGTCGCATATCAGTGCCAGGGCGTTTATTTTTTCAAAGGCAATTTTTGACCCGCCACTTATTCCAAACCGGCACTTATTCCAAAATCCGGAGATTATTTAAAAGCCGGCGCATATTCAACAAGGCCAGTTTTGCAGATCTGGCGCCCACTTACTGGTGACTGTTGTTACCAACTGCATGGTATGTTTGGTAGAATTTTATAAATGAACATTGTTCAAAACAATGTTTCACTTGACAACCATATCCAGATGAGTGAGGAGCAGGCTTTTGTATGTTATGTTTTTAAAACAACCATTATGTCACTCGTTATCTTTAAATTATACAAGGCATCTATTCATTAATTTCCATGCATTATGTAAAGTGGCATTTACTTGACAGTAGGCCCTGGACTATCCAGTAAAACAGTGAATTGCAGTCAGAGACATTATTTCAGTTAGCTTTACCTCTTGCTTATTTGAGACAGGCACTAATAGGCAATGCCGTAATAAAAAACAATACAAAGGGTTCCACCCTAGCGCTGCAGGGGGTTTAAAAGAATATCCAACTCAAAGCCACACTTTGTCTATTCATCCATAATGTGGGGACTGACTACACTCATTCATTTCTTGCATTAAGAACTGATAGCAGCTCCCTCTACATACAAATCCTTACCTTCAGGTGGTCCATAAACTTGTATTTGTTGTGTAGAACCTCCAGAAGGTGTTTACTTGTCTCTTTGTAGACTGTGTCCACCATTCTTTGGAACACTCCATCAAGATCCTGCAGGAACATTGTGTCACCTACAATGTGAATAGATGTCAAGTTACGAGTACCTCAGATTAGTAAGTTCAGAGAACAATTTAAAGCTAGGTCTCTATTACTTGTCCGATGTAAATAGCATAAATCAGATTACTCCAATATCACAGCTGACTTACTCAACCAAACAAAAACAAAACTAGAGACACATGGAGCATACCAACCTAGGTCAAGCAAAATGTTTTTAAGTTTACCCATAGCGCAAAATGAGATCTGCAAAATCACATGATCACAGATCATGAAGGTATTAATGTTGACAAAGTTAAACAACAATTACTTGACAACTAACCACGTTGAATGGCCAAGACACAGACTTTTGTCAACATCTCTCATCTCCTGAAAATGTTGCAAAACTTGCTACTTATAACTAGATTGTTTAATGCTAACATTAGATATCAAACATACATATGCCTACAAAGCAAATAACAGCAACATGCGTTCACCTCGCTTGACTTCCACACCCTTGACAATGTCCCTAGTCTTGATCTGCGTCCTATCATGACACATGATCCTCAAGAAGTTGATAGATTTACCAGTGAGTAAAATCTGCAAAATTGAAAAGCAGTCAGAACATCTCAAACATCACTGTGTTATGTTCATCAACTGTAAATTAAGGCAAACTAAATTTACACTGTCAATATCGCAAAAATGATTGTAATTCCCAGTCTCAGGGTTTTTGCATCTCACAGCATTTCTCTGACACAGGGTGTTCAGTCATGTTAACCATGGCAGCAACCAAGATGCAGCATGATTGTAGCAATAACCTAGTAACAAAAACAGCTAACAGTGTTCGCATGCAGATGAGATCAACACCACATCAGTGCTATCCTTACCACATTAGGTACAGAAGTTCACTGTTAAACTGGATTTCGTTTTCAATTTGGTAAGTCATTGCCTGAAAGTTTGCACAATAACACAAAATATGAAACCAAACTAAGTTATTGCTCAATTCCACTCGTAAATGTTGGCCAAATCATTGGACTCAGAAAATTCCTTCTTAACATTCCTATTGACATTGATTCATCCTTGGTGAATATAACAAATAAAACATTTTGTCTTGCAAAATTGTTCAAACTTTCAGTATGCAAGTATTTTTTGTTCATACTTAACATTAAGAGATTGTGGAATAATTCTTTTAAATACCTTTTTAGCCTGCTCCATAGTCAGAAATGACGGAATCATTGACTTGCGAAGGCTGTATTTGTCATGCCACAGTCGGTCATCCTTCACTGTTGGATCAGATGCCACAAAGAACTAGAATGACAAAATCAACATGATTAAACATCCACAATATTGCTGTGTTGAATGTATTTATCCAGTAATGCCTGAATTTTTACGGTAATTTTCGACACAAAGTGTGACCAGCAACAGGTTCAATGTTAATTGTACACATCAGAAAGGCAAGAATAAGAGCGTTAATAGATTATTATGAAATTTAGCCAAAAATAATGGCTAAGTAGCAACATTAGCATGACTCTTAAAACCGTTAAAATTTGATGTTGCGCAGTTTATTTTAAAAATTACTGCATTCACTTATGACAATAATCCTTTACTGTAAGTGTAACACAAAAACAAAGTAATTAGTCCACCCGTAATTTATCTGGTAAGGCCTTCAATATTTACCACATTCATTAACTTATCAATGACTATAATTGTTGTAGAGCAACATGTTTCGTCAATGTCACTGCCAGAAAGTGCATACCTCATGATAAATATCCTCCAGTTCGCCATCGTACATCCATCGTATGATCTGACTGAAGACAGGCTGTACCACCAGGGTGAGTGTGTGTTTGACCAAGGTCTGCAGGAAGGGGTCACCGTGCTGCAGGTAGGAGTGGACAGCAGAGGCCAGGGCACCACCTTTCTTACCTGAAACGAGTCATAGGGTTATTGTGTATTGCCTATCTAGTAATATTTTAAATGGCCACCAGATGTCACCACTGTTGTTTTGGTGGTCACTATGTGTCAGTGTTTTGGATTTCCCATGGAGGTTGTGGAATAAAGATGTCTATTCTCTGTCACTCCAATGTCTTCCGACTTCAAACGCCACCGCATTCGTACCGAAATAAGGTTTTTGCCAATAACGATACATTTTCAAAATCATTTCAGATCTAGTTTAAACCCAATACATAAGCCACAACTGAAACTAACATCTTAGTGAACCCCCACATGTTGAGGTTGTCAAGGTGACTGTGAGCCTACTAGCTCCCTCTATGTACTGCGACAACTTGGGTCAAACTTTTAATTCATTACAGACTACAAAACATCCTGCGCATGAATACATTCAATGTCCCTATAATTCTTTAAAAAAAAAAACAAATTAAATCAAGCTACCTTTACAAATATCAACTAGAGCAGCAAGGGCCTTTAACCTCACTAGAGGCTCTGAAGTCCAAATAGCCAATTGTCTCAGAGTTAGACCCTCACTGGGCAAGCTGACACCTTCGTCATCCTCCTGGTGAAACTAAAACAACAAGCACACACACATGCCACCTCAAAACAGACCTGAGCACCACCAAAATTGCATTTGACTATTCTGGACAACACATTTGCATATTTTTTTAGTAATTTTTCAAATTTTCCTGACTGACCAAACATCGAAAATTCAAACTTTTCAGCATTTAAGTCTATTGAAACACACATAGAGGTTTGACGACTAATTTTCAGAATTCTCTGAAGGTGTTTAGTTGGTGAACCACGCTAATTTGCAGTAGTGCAAAGAACTAGTTAGTCTTAAAGGTTCCTCACTGAACTTAATATGTTAATACATGACGTAATGGTAACATATACCGTGAATTGTAATAAGTCAGATATACAACAAATAGTTCTCAGCTTCAAAAGTTATGCTACTTTCTTAATCCAAAATCTTATCTGCAGAAAAGGGCTTCTGACTCTGCCCTGGACAACGTTTTACACCAGACGACATGTTCTTAACTATCCACAAACAAACAAAACCAAGGAGAGAGTGAAGTTTCAGAAATCTGTAACGGTACTGTAGATGTTGACATGTGATTAATTTAAGCATTTGTGCATAAAGGTGAAGCATATGGCTGGAAAAAATTAATTGAAAATACTTTTTTGACAAACACAAATACTCATTGACAAGCACAAACATATAGGATATTTTCCCCCTCAGTAAGACCTTTTACTAATGATGCACTATAATATGAACTCTAACATTCAGTATTGACACCACTGGGATGCGAGGCCAACACTAACTAACATAACACGTCTTACCTGGGCTTCCAAGACTGCGATCATTCTGTAATATTCTGTCAATTCTTGGTGCAGAGCAGCACAGAAACTCTGGCCTACCAGACCAAATGATTTATCAGACCTCCTTGAATCAACGTATTTACGAATCTTGTTGTAAAGCCAACCACACTCTGCCATCTTACTGACTGACTTACGCATGGCTTTGGAGATTCCAACCTTAAAAACATCAGAACAGGTTTCTCAAATTGTAAAAAACTATAAATGGCAAAATGCGGAATGAAACCTGTCCTTCTATTATTATCACTGTGCAATAATGTAGTCACTATGGTAATCAGGAATTCACTACGATAGGCACTTTCAAGCAGACTTCATGGTCACAGTAGCGACCCCTCTTGACAGGCCTGATTCACAATCTTTTCAAGCTAACCAAGCAATGGTTAGATAGGGAGTAAGGAAATTGAAGCTCGGAGAAAAATGTCAAATAAGGTAACTAACTATTATGTTTGACAAAGCTTTTTCAAACTTAGCTTAATACCTTAGCATCAATCTTGAAGCTCTCCCTAGTGGGGTCCATCCTGATCAACTTGCCTTCAATACCTTGGAATATGTACATGACTTCTCGCAGTAGCACAGACTCGGGCACTTCATAAGAGGCTGGGAAATGAGAAGGATTGTTTTGACAGAGATAGAACATTATTGTTAGTAAATATTAGTTAAAATTAAGCCATTCAAGATTTCACAAAATAGATCAACAGTTACCAAAAATGAAACTTCTCTATGTAAGCTATGATTCTTACTGTTTTCTAGGGCTTGCCGTGTCCTCACACTTGTTTGATTACTTCTGGCTGTGATGGCAAGATTTGAAGGCGCAGCTGTGGCTGTAGAAGAATCAATAGTTACAGAAAAGTATTACTAACAAGAGAAAAAACTTACATGTAATTTAAAGGTTACGGTAAACTAACACCAATTTCGAGCTTCTAACATTGCCATGGATGTTGATTATTTTTCAAAACATGGCCTAATGGTATCTATGGTGAAGCATTAATTTGGTGCTACACATATTTTATGGGAAAACTGAAGAAAAGAAACATCATGCATCATCCATATCACTCCTAAATTGGTGAGACTTTACAATATTTCAGCTACTGTTCAACGAGGATCCACAAGATTTACAGCGACATAAGGTAACAACATCTCTAATATAACAATACTCACACAGACGAACAATAGTTCTCTGCAGACCACTTACACTTAAACGGAGATTTCTCCCTTTCAGCGGTCTTAAAATTAAAATCACGAAGCTGGGTAGCTAATGGTCTTAAAATTTTCCTTGTCGGGGCAGCCGTGGGTTTCTACCATTCAAACAAACTGAGGACACCAGCAGTGGACATGATCCAGAGAAAATTTGGCAGAAAAGTTGACCAATCCGTTTAAACTGATTGCTTTTTTAAATTAGAACTCTCTTGAAGAACCAAATTGATAAATGATCAATATGGGAATGGAAATTTTTATTTGTCTGTCGTGACTCGAGACACATTTTGCACGATAGTCAGAGGAATCTGAAATGAAGTTTGGATTTTCTCAAGTGAGCAAGCCACTTTAACTAACTAGCAGCAAACACCTGGCAATCCAAAGTTCTATAAGATTGAAAAACAAGTCTTGAACATCCCAGATAGTTTCCTGATCTACACTGATCTAGTCATACCCTACTGATCCAGCATTCTGGACACTTACATGTTTCCCTTTGCTTGGACACAGTCCATGCCAATCTATGTCCAAGAGGTCTATGGCTTGCATCACTGTACTGGGAACCAGCATCTGCCAGTGGAGTGGGTAAATAGCTATAAGGATAAATGGCCAATTGCAGATAAGCTTCATGACTTCCGGTGGGTAAACAAAACACACGCAAAGAAACCCCACCAATCATCAATAGTAAGTTCAATGCTTTGCTGTATGACCTTTCACTCACCATTTGCAAGACTCTGAGAAAATCAGTTAGTTTTCAATACAACAAATTAATTCTCCAAAAATAAATGCACAAGGAATTTTAACTGAGCACTCACCATCTAGTTGTTATTACAAGTTATTGGTTATTATAACTTTCAGTGAGTAAAAAAGCAAGCAGTTTCATGAGCTATACAGCCTTCATTAGCCACTTAAACATTTACAATGATCTTTTTTGTTGATGTGTTTACAGCAATCCCTCACCTGGGGGCAAAGCTCTGGGCTTGGGGGGTGGGGCCAGTGGCGTCCCCGCTACGTATACTGCTTATGCCACTACTCTTTGTGGAGTTCACAGTCCTGGAGTGAAGACTACTGAGGCCTAGGGCTGGTGTCTCTGGGGGCTGACGTACACCGCCATACTGAGGGGTGGAGGTCGCATAACCAGCCAGGTGTTTAGCAAAGGGATTGATAGCAGGCTTCTGGAATATCAGAATGTGATTAATCTGATTTGCCATTTAAGAGAATACTAAACATGGTGGTGGTGACTTTATCCAAACTTGGATCTGTCACTTGATATTGTAAAAGATAAACATATCATTTGACATCTAAACCATTTCTTCATTATGTGACTGGGGGTCCCGTACTTTGATGTGAGCGACACTTCTCACAGCCTGAGAATAACTCACGCAAAATAACACACATACTTGCTGGATTACTATTACTAGACTTTGTACAGAATTTAATTCAAACGTGCTCAGTTCACACCAAACTCGACGCCACGTAGCATTTGGAATTCAACAAGAACTTTGAAACAAATATCGGGCTAATTATTGTCCGGCTTTGATACTCATACTGGCGACTTTGTAGCAACTTGGGAATTTTCTCCGGTTGCCAAACACAATCTGAGGCGGCATTGGTGACCTGCAGGTTGCCAAACACAGTTTGAAGTAGCATTGGTGACCTGCAGGTCGCCAAAAACAGTGTGAGGTCTCATTGGTGACCTGCAGGTCGCCAAACACAATGTGAGGTCGCATTGGTGACCTGCACTGTTGACAACAGCAACAACTTTGTTAAATATACATTGACAAGAATACCTTAGTTTTAGCAGATGAAGCCTCCTCTCCCAAAAGCAGCAGCAAGTGCAATATACCAACTCTGTTTTGAACTGCACCCTATAACAAACAGTTCAGATGATTACTTATAACAGTCACAACAGTTTGGAAACTGAATATTCTTACGGCTCCTGCACAATACAAATAGGGAGAACATGAAAATGATTTTACTTGAAATTTAGCGTTTATTATTATAAAAAAAATTTGCCATAATCACAGAGATAGTAAACATGATAAATTAATATACTGAATGGAAATCAGTGTTCAATCCACACTTCAAAGCACTAGGGTCCAGAGTACAAAACTTAAAGTCAAGTGCTGAGAACTGGCAAATGTGAACCTGAGACTTCAGTTTCCTGTGAAGCTCTGTGAAGAGTGCAGCCTCTCTTGTACGACTTTGACGAACTACTGAAATGAAGAAACAGAAATTTTCGAAGATTAAAGTCTTTTTATTAATAGAACATGTAGAGGGTGGCATTATCAGTGAAGGACTACATAAATACTTTTCATCAAGGTATTCCATGTATAATTTGATCTTTAGAAATAATTTTCAGGGAAAAATGAGGTCCCTCAAGAGGAAACCGGAAAGAGAACAGTGCCACCTTCACGAAGAGTTAACACTGCTTGAACATTGAAAAAATAAAATGTCAAGGGAGTCAACTTTGCATGTTCACACAATTCTTTGATTACCTTGTTGCAGACAGGCCCTCAGTTCGCAGTACTGACGCATCCCTAGGATACTAGAACTCTACCAAAGACCCACCAGTTGATTACCAGAAAATCAAGCTTTTATTTTCGGCTACGATGTTTGGATTTTTAAGCAAACATTTCGTTTTCTGCTGATGCTAGAACTTACAAATTGGAACGCCTGCTGGCATATAGATGAAAGGCAATGAGGTTTTTATCACAGACTGCATTTGAAAAATTTCTGTTTTATTGTTCCCACTCAGTACATAGAAATCAAAATTATGTGAATTCTGATACCTACAAGTGAATTGACCTATCGCAAGCTCCGCCCCTATGCGAAAAGTCACGTGATACCCGACATTCGAACAAGATGTTAGAGGCAAATACACTGTCGCTAAACGACGTTCCTGGTGGAATCGATGAGTGTTTTTGTACTATTTGAAAACGCGTCGACAGAGACAAGAGGCGATGCTTTTCAACAGTGAATCGTACGTTCATGATATGGGAATTTGTAAAGGTGACGATGAAAAAATAAGTGCTCGAGGAGCTATAAGCGAAAATCCGATGAACCCCTCGGCCTTGGGGCCACCTTCACCCGACAAATGACAAGGCCACTGATACGATATGTTCATGTAAAGCTGGGTATGTACCTTAAACTCGAATTATCTGTACGGTTCCATATATTTCATGATGTTTCGAATAAAATCAGTGAAGATTCACCGATATTTTTATTCTGTCGTCTGCTAAATTTCGCCAAATGAAAAGTAGGTCACAACTGGTGGGACTCCTGGAGTAAAGTAGGTCATAGATTACAGACAACACATGCACTATAGTGTCTGACCAGGTGCACTCGATAGCACTGTTTACGCTTTTCTAATCTTGTAACGAAATATTTTGATAAAAAAATTCAGGTTCATAGCTCAGGTACACACTCATCTTGTCCTGGCCAAACAGTTAGCTCCGGTAGGTCTAGGGCTGTGTCTAAGTAAAATTAATGTCTGGAATTCAGTGGCGGATCTAGGATACTACAGGGGGGTCAACATATGTTGCCTCGTGGAATTGGGCAAAGTGCAATTGTATGTGCACAGGTGGCCCGAAAGTTGCAGGGGCCCGGGATGTAGACCGTTGGACCTTCTGTTCAGAAAATCTATCGTTGGACTAAAAGAAAACGCGATCTGGGGTCTGAGCCCCCCTCTTCCGCTACCGGTCCTAGTTACTGAACTCAATATTTCCTTACGCTCTTGCTGTTTCATTTTGCTTGCAGGAGCCAGGGAAATCCGCCTATGGAATTGTCTGTTTGCACCATTAAGACATTTAAATTAGGCCTACCTTCTTATGAACTTGGCATTTTTTTGTAGTTTCATTCCAAAAAAGGTAGCTTTCATTTAATTTTGAAGGTAGCATGATCACTAAGTCGTGGTATGGTTACAAAAGATTACAAGTCTGGCGTGGTAGTTGCAAAAATAGGGTATTTACAAAAATAACTCAAATTCTTTTTTAAAGCTTCATAAATCTAAATAACATGTTTGAACAACTTCAAAATGAGCTCTCTCTAACTGTACAGACATAGTGTATACTAGAGGTACACGTCAAAAAGTAATTCAACAGTTTATTTTTAGTGACAACAGATCGACCAAGGCTTTGAGTTCCAGCAGTAATCCAGTGCCCTTCCCTGTGCCGATCGAATCTCTGAATTTTGACCGGAGAGAGAAGTTCAGTTGAACGCCAGCTTGCGGTTTATGAATAACAAAAATGTACCTCTGATACGAAACAAAATAATGTCCATTAGGTTGATTAAATTTAAAAAAAAAAACATAAAATTAAATGTCCTTGAAAACAACTATTTCCGGGGACTACCGCTAGAGTGCTGAGATCCAGCAGGTGCCGAGACAAAGGCGGCCAGACGTAACCAACTCGAGAGTCAAAATCTGAGATAGCCCTGCACCATAGCCACCAAGCTGAAAAGTGCGTATCTTGGAACTAATATATTTGTGTTTACTATAGCCTTCGAGTTATCAAGCAACATCGCTAAGTTCAGCTGTTCGTGTGGTCGTACAGTTTGATCCATAGTTTACGCTTTTCAACATCATTTTTCGGCTTAGGACATACCAAACAATGACGGGATATTATTCTGGAGCAACATTACGGCTGTCGGTGCTACACACGCCATATCTACACCGTTTCCCCATTCTTAGCGGACAATTTCTTGAGCTATAGTCTAAAGTAAGTTTTATTCGACTGCGTGTGGTTTGTCTGGTAAAATGGCGGCTTGGAAACGCAGACGAAGGTTTGGCAAGAATGCTGCATTCTGATTGGTCAATTAAGCCGTCTGTCATAATCCTGGCGATAGGTCAATTATGGAATATTGCTAGAAACATCTGAGACAAGTCCAATTCCATTTTAGTCATTTCCCATCATGATACTGGACAGGCAGGGTGCCTCAGGCTACTGAAAGTGATCTCACGATACTGAACAGGCAGGGTGCCTCAGGCTACTAAAAGTGATCTCATAATACTGGACAGGCAGGGTGCCTCAGGCTACTAAAAGTGATCTCATCATACTGGACAGGCAGGGTGCCTCAGGACAGGCAGGGTGCCTCAGGCTACAAAAAATGACATTACCAGTGAGAAAAATCTTTTCTTGAGATAAGCCCTATTGTGGAATTAAACCTGAAGTTCTAGTGTCGCAGACAACAGCTGTACTTGTCCATCTAAATCCAACTCGCTTTATGTCAGAGTATTTTAAACATGTTTAACTAGTAAAGCCAATGACCTTGGTTTTGGCGAATACCTGGCAGACAACGAAGGCGAGAATTGGAGAATTGTAATAAAATGGTAAAAACACAGGCTTTATTGCTTTATAGATCTGGTCCAAGCTAATCTTCAAAGTCTGTACCATTCAGCAATAATCAGCTGTACACATGATCATGTCCCTTTAATAATAGAAAGTGAATGAAACTTACATCTTTTCTTGATCTTCTCACACACTTGAAACTCATCAACATCGTTAGCTTGGTTGATATTGCTACAAAATATAATTTTAACAAGATGATTTTCTTCCTAGCAATGTATATATACTAAGTTTACAAAGGTTACAATAATCATATTGCGACTCTAATTTACAGTCAAATATTACTTTTTGGATGAGTTTCTGATCAAATTGGTATATAAAACTATAAAAAGGCACTTGAAACCTTTCAAGCCAATTTACCTCAAGACTAAGTGGACAGATTACAATTTCTTAAAATTTAAGTGTGGCACTGTGAACAAGTTCCGAAATGTCTACCTGTCCTTCGCTTTTCAATCATAGCCCCGGTATACCCACTTCTAGACTATTCAAAAATTCCATTAAACACTGATCCATGTTCGGCAACAGTTCCATATCCAATGTGTTCTTTTTTCATGCACATTCAAACCAGGCGCTAATTACAGCAAAGCATTCTTCCTAACTATGAATTCAGGTTATAGCCACCTTTGGTCTTTCAAAAATGTTGTTTTTGGAACATTTTAAATAATTTTGCCAGATAACTTGGAATGTGGTAAATCAGGACAGTCAGCAAGATGTGTAGAAAATTACCATACTGCTCATTCCTCGAGTTTTTATCAGACTTACAGATTAAATGCTCGAGACATTAAACAGAAGGAAACAGTCAAGCTATGTTTATATCTACACCAACCTAGCCAAGATGCGAAGAGCAGTGTTCAGGCAGTCGGTGCTTTCATCTGAAAGAAGTTAAACAATGGATTAGTTGTTGATCACAATCATTAATTATAAACGAGCTAACCCTGGACAGACCGGTATCACAGTATAGAAAACAATGTTCATCACCAAACAGATGATTCATGTATTGATAAGCAGGTGAGTAAAAATGAATGACAATGTTCAAGGTACAGTTTCTGCGCTCTTGCTGTTATGGAAATGCATTCTGCAGTTCTTTGTCAACAAATGATGGGTTGTCAATGTTTCCTACAGATAAAATCTGACATAAAATTAGTGTCATTAAAAACTACAGTCTTCCTTGAGTAAACTAAATTATTTAACAGTGTTGGAAAAAATGGTGTTCTACCGTTACTCTGCTGCTAAAGTTGTGGAGCGATCTTTAGCGACGGCTTTCGGCGCCATGAAATATTGCGTCACCTGTTGGTCAGTTTCTTTTTTCGCCGATTCTTCAATCAACTGTTGTTCTTACACGAGGTTGCGTACACGTCACAACAAATTATGCATGGGAACTGGTTTCACTTCATAATAAGTTTTTAGAATTTTTGATATCGAAAAACCGAATTTCAGAAGAAATTTTGCTGTTGTCAAGCTATCATTATCTCCCGAGAAACGTCGCAAAAATTTAGGAAATGGCGCAAGCGTACTGTTTTCAAAACGACGACAAACTTTTCATTGTTAGAAAAGGTGGAGAGTAACGCAAGAAAATGCTGTTTATTGCATTGTTTTTCACTTAAGCGGCTGTAACGGGTAAGGTGAGTGTTGGTTGACTCCCAGATTTTGCATGCACCCCGTCCGGTCTTTAGCTTTACATGTTGAAACAAGTTTCACGGCGAGGTGACGAGCAGAACTAACCTGGCTGTGTGCAATTTCGGGGTCTATGGAAGAAATACACACAGTACCTATCTGTATTTTGACGACAGTCTTCATACAGCTAGCTAGGCAATGACCATCGCCTCTGTTGGCCCGAACCAGAGGCGATGTAGAGGCTATAGGCGCTCTGTACGCCGGAAGCTTTTCGGCGAATTATGTCTCGCACCGACTAAACCATCAAAGTCACGTTGTTATAACTGTATACCTTTTGCGCATAGACGAACACCTTAGGAGGTTGTCGATGT
>NMRA01000604.1:239722-252141 GCA_002633005.1 Phoronis australis | reverse complement strand
AGGTTTCTAATTGGGGGCCAGTTTTAAGTTAATATTAAGATCTTTTAGTTGGGGAATCAACAGTCGTATGGAAAAGCGAACAATGGATGTAATTTTATTTGCAACAACGTTCACGGTCAAAGTTTCCCCGGCCTGGAAAGCAGAATGAAAAGCAAAGTTCATGAACATATAGTACACGTCTCAAATCCAATTTCGAGTGAGCGTGTTTATTTTTTTACACTCTAATGTCACAGGTCAACAACATTTTTATTATTGACGTATTAAACCTTTCATACCATGGTCGTAACAACAATTTTGGAAAGATATTTCAATTATTTTTTCTTCAGTTAGTGACTACTTTTAATAAAGAAATAGCCGCAAGAATAACGTTTTGTGTTACGTCATCAGTGGACCCAGCCACCGCCATGGTGTTGTTCTACAACAGCCCTGAGACATAGGGGTCTCAAAAACTGAGTTCGACTGAGTATTTTGAACAGTTGCATGTGTGGACGATGCGGTAATAGTACTCGAATGGAATACAGGTCAGTTTTTGTGGTTCCAAATGACACCACGATCGTCCAGACATAATACAGTTCGTGCGTTGGATACGGGTATGGCAGTACACCTTGGAGCAAGCGATCAGTTCAGGGGCCACTCTAAGCTCAAGCTATTTTGAAGAACTGTGTTTCATTCCCTCGTGCATTTGAGGAAGGTTTCTCCAACTTGAAAACTTGTTTAATTGATAAAGAGTGTAATGTGGTTCGGTATTGCTGGCAAAGTTGATGCCAAACGCATAATTATATAGAGCACGAGACTCAGCATCAAAATGTGACTGACGGTGATTGCACTGAGTTTCCTTCAGTCTATTGTTGTTCACGACTTTATGGATATTTATGCTATCCAAATTTACGCCAATGCTTAGATAGCAGAAAATGTCATTTAGATGCTATGCAAATAGTTTGAAGTCACGATCGCAGCAGTCATAGAGAGGCTGGACCGAAATATTCTACGAATCACAACGGTAGACAGCTTTTATAATTTTGGAATAGAAAAGTGAGAAACGAGTATGATTTACCAGTTAGTATGATTAAAATTAGTTTTGATTGTTCCAGAAACACAAACACACACAGAATCACTACTATCCGCCATCTGGTAGCATATTTACTGTCAGCTGACCAACGTCTTCCACCGATTACATCAGGTGGCGGGAAAAATCATTTATTTTCCTTTAAAGTTCACNTTTCTCATCCTATAACACACAACAGTTGTAATGTTAACCGCTATGTTTCTCATCCTATAACACACAACATTTGTCATGTTCACTGCTATGTTTCTCATCCTATAACACACAACAGTCATAATGTTCACTGCAGTGTTTCTCATCCTATAACACTCAAAAGTCCTAATATTCACAGCTATGTTTCTCATCCTATAACACCCAACAGTCATAAAGTTCACTGCAGTGTTTCTCATCCTATAACACTCAAAAGTCCTAATATTCACAGCTATGTTTCTCATCCTATAACACCCAACAGTCATAATGTTCACTGCTGTGTTTCTCATCCTATAACACCCAAAAGTCGTAATGTTCACCGTTATGTTTCTCATCCTGTAACACCCAACAGTTGTAATGTATGGCAGAACTAGTTGACACTCAGTTTCAAACAGACTACATATAACTGTTGAAAATTACTGCCCACCACTATTGCCCCTCCCCTCCAGACAATGATGCCACCATGTGTCAAACATTTCAGGAATGTTGCGAATATTTTTCCTTCACAAACGTGTCCTTCAACAACAAAGAATCACTCTTTGGCAGACTCCATGGAATGTTGCAATGTGTTTACGCACAAAGGAGGGTATACTGGACAGGCGTTCTCAAAAAAAGTCTTAACTTAAGCACTTCTCGAAAAAAAAACTGATAACTTAAAGAATTTTACTGAAGTGGAGTGAGTGGATTTAAGCAGAAAAAAAAACACATGCTGACAACAAAAAAGAGACTTTTTCGTCGAAAAAAGTACTAATTTCAAAATCTCTTCCCATTGAAAATCGGAAAAATTTAGCGCTACAGTAAAATCTCAATAATTTCATACAATAATGCTAATACTAATAATAATTGAGTCGGAAAGTGATGACGTCATATCCCTAGCAACACCTCTAAATTGGAGGCGATTAATGTGGCCGTGAACTATTCCTTTGCACTAACATATTTGTTGAAACCGGCAAGATTCAATTAAATGTAACTTTTTAAAATCTGAAGCTCATGCCACAGGATCTGTGGTCGCGAAAAACGTTAAAGCCACATGGAGAACTCGAGCATAAGTTGCGTTGACAAACTTTATTCGTTTCTTTCTTATAGTTACTCGGTTCAACTGTAACGTACAAAAAACGTTCTATGAGACAATTGAACAATACGTTGGTCGTTTACAAAGTTACAATACTAACGTTAAACATTGCATATATTCTTATTCGGACAACGTCAAACTACTAGAGGCAACGCTAATTAAAGTTACAGAGTACGCGTTACAATTACGTTGAAGTACTGACTATGTACTGTAACAAAACTAAGTACAAAATACTTACACCAATTTGCGGCATAGATCACGACTAAACTGAAACTCAAGATACATGTAAGAACGTTGAAGCACGAATGAGCTAAGCTGGCGCGCGTTACAGCTATAAACTATGGTGTGCCGAGCAGTTATACATATGCAAAATTCTATTGAAGAATTAGTCACGTGGAAAAATATACGCGGTAGAAGCTGGAGAGCAAACACATAAACCACCAACAGATGGCGAATATAGTCAGACTACAAACACAAGAGTGCGTCGGCACTTACAGGATCTGTGTACCACACGTATTAACCACACAGTTCTAAAGCAGAGTTGAACTGGTGATTTTCCAGTTACAACCTTTTTACCTAATGCAACTTCCCATAGAGAAGTGGCAAGATTACAGCCAAGATGGCGGGATGTCCTAAGTGAACCCAGTAAAGAGACATCACACTTTCCGTCCCTATTGCCAAAATTTCTTTTTCACTTTCCAAAGGCATTGTGGTGAATGACCACCACTCCTCAACACCCTGTTCAATGGCAGCTGCAGCATAGCACTTTAAAACAGCACAGCATTTATTTGACACATGTTAATTATCTTTCATAGAAAAATCAAACTTTCTTTATCTGCCTTACTGTGCCTTGGATAGGTGAGATTTTAAGACATCCTGTTGCATCTGGAGTTCATCAGGCTTATAGCCAAATTTTTGATTAAGCAAAGCAACTTTCGACAACCCTCTTGGAAAACTAAATGTCCAAGAACTCACATGGATGATACTGGTCAGATTACAGTTGAGTTTCCTGACCTCCGTCGAGCTAGCCAGCATTGTCCACTTGTCTTCCTCATCGCCTTTATTGCGATAGCCGATCTGAGTCACAAGCTCTATGGTCGAGTTGGGAACTGAAAACAGAGGCAAGAGGTCACGTTGAACAGTCGGTACGTGACACTTATGTGATGACCTACCATTCATATGTGACATGACCAATCCTTCGTATAGTGAGCGTCCAAATGGACACACTGGCTCAAATTTAGATACCCGAGCTGGGACATCCTGTTCAGCATTTAAAGACACAAGTAAAGTAAACAAGAAAACATTGGTGTCGCTTTTAACTTGCTAACAACAGCTGTGGAAGATTATCGACATGTCCAGGTACAAAAGTTAAGACATGATGATACAGAACACTTTTAAACTTTATTGCAGACCCATGTCTCCACAAGAACACTATAACAGCAATTTGACTAAGGCCTGGAGACATACCAAAGCAGTTATCAATGTTCTGAGACAACCGAAAAACCCATTTTGGACACTTTATTTATGAAATCCTGGTTATACCCCGAGATTAGATGGTGAGTTTATTATTACAGACCCACATACTCAAAACTGATTCAGAAACTGGACAACTAGCAGTCAGTTGTCTAAAACTATGTCTGAAACATAATTTTAGCATGGCACCTTAGAATAACACACCAGGTGGTAAAAATAACCCAGTTTTAGATATTTATAACATGATGTTAATACCGTAACTGAAATAAATAGTTCAAATTTACTGCAAGGCGAGACAATAACCCACTGCATTGGCAAATGAATCTTCAAAGTTACCTGTCCCACTGGTAAGTTAATCTAAGCACTTGTGTTCAATAAGGCAATCAATAACTCATCAGAACTTGATCGTCAAGCTCTGTTTTACATATTAATCAGAATTTGGAAACTGGCATATAAAAATTAAGTTCATCTAAATAACATGAAATGGGAAATTGAGATAAACTCAAACACACTTAGATGCTCTAAAGACAATTAATATCTTTGATAATTTAGTTGTTTATTACAAACACAGAGAGAATGCATACCACTAGGTTCACATACAAAGCACTGCGTATTTTTATGTTTCCAAGCATTTGAACCAATAACGACATATCATAAATTACTGTAGGTAAGTGCATTTCACCGACAACTTACTGACTGCAAGTCCAGTTCAGCCAATCGAATTACAAATGACTCGTGACCAGTTGTGATTAAGATTTACAGCCGATCTTCCACGTGCTAGACGAATTTTCACCACGGATAATTCTTAGGTAGAGGGGAAGTTATTTCTTTCAAAAACTAATGAATAATCTACCAGGCCGGCAAGGCAAAATGATGATTATCCTAAAACTATTAATGTTCACATTTAAAGTTATGAGAATTACACAAAGCATTCAAAATAACCACGTCATTAATTTTGCATTTTTGTCGTAAATGAACATGACAACCAAGCCTCCATGTCTAGTAGAATTATCGATCCAGCCCATAAGTGCTGAGACATGGGATACGAAGGTAAACACAGACAAGCTTGAGATTAGAAAATAACTTCATCATATTTTTGTTGCCATGGAAAGCCAAAGACAAAAAAACGAACAACAACTAATCAAAGTCACAAATTACCTGAATGTATACTAGCAATTTTACATCACCATGTAAAATGTAAAAATTTCAAGTGCGAATATTGTCACTACTACTCTAAACATTGCATCAAAACCTTTGCAACACTTTTACGGAAATGGCAAACTGAATGCTAAACATGAATGACAAACTGTTCTCTAGTGCTAGATAAAACTGTGTCTCAAGCTTTGAATAACCCTAAAAGAAAAATGCTCCCATAATAATAATAATCTGAAAATTTCACATTTTGTTAAAAAATTCGATTTGGCAAGGTTTATAAAATTAATAAAGTTATGTTTTATTTTTTCTTTACTTCAAATGACAAAGTCATTGCATGGTGAGTGAATAAAATCAACTGCTCTGTCTCCAGGATACATTCAGAGAATGAAATGACTATGTGAGTGTTGATCCGCGTAAGTAGCTATTTACACCACACTCTCGAAAACTGCGACAACACGGAAGCAAGTTATTGACAGGAAATGAAAACAGAGTGCCTGCTCAGTCTTACAATGGCACAAAAATGAATACCCATGCACAGCTGTGCATGTGCAATTATTGAGATGGTGACTACTATCTTTGCAGTGTTTTGGGTTTATATGTGAGGGCTCGATTTGTGACCTCAAATTGGTGATCTAGTAAAAATCTCAGGTTGCCACGAAGTTGCCTCGTCATAACTGAGCAAGCACTCAAAATACTACAGGAAATAAATACGGAAGTCGGAATTGTTAAGTAAAAATTGGACAGGCCCAATCACGATTGACCGCTTAGGAGGTGAACCTGTGCACAAGATATTAAGCCTGAAAGGGAGGAATCGGTTGTCACCAAACACGCGAGACGCTCGGGTTATTTTCCATTCTCCTAATAGTGTGGGTGATCTCGGTGAGGTTTTTCACTTCAAATATCTAATTAATTTCAGCTCTTACCAACGAGGTTTGGCGACCTCAGTTCCCGTTCGTCGACCTTGGAATTTTATCAGGTCACATTTCCCGAACTGACCTTATGCAAACGGTTGAGCCCCGAGTTGACAATGTGTGTCTTTTTCCTCTGCTTCTGCCTCTGTTTATAGAGCTCTATAGTTGCACCACGTTAGACTGAGCCATGTCAACAGTGTGTAAATGTGACTTAAGCTACAAATTTTTGTATTGTAGCATATATGTACAGAATAAGCAAGTCTTGAAAAGGCCTTCAAGAAATCTGATGTTAAAACCTTGTTCGATACACTACCTATCATATCGTACTCTCTTTCCTTGTTGTAGGCGATGTCTAGTGTAATGACTCCAATGATGTTCTGAAACCATCGGGACATATCCAACTGGTGACCTTCCTTAGGCAAAGGGAACTGGAATGCAAACACCACCATGTCTGCATGTATGCCTTTCTCTTGGATCTTGGGGTCTTGGAACGAGTCAACCTTCTCACAACGGCCTTTATAAAGTGGCCAGAAGAAGCGGGACACGTCTTCTTGTGGGTGGTAGTTGATGCATTTTGTACCCAGCACCTGTTCGGTCTTCGAAGGGGACGGCGCTGAAATACAGGGAAGCAGACGTGAACAGCATTCTCACTGAACTTTACACCGGGATAAGATTGGTTGAGAAGACACTACTTCGTTTTTTACAGTCTACACAGGGATTTACAATCATTCGTACGTTTTGGTGCAAGCACAGCCAGTCTCATCAGCCACTCGCTGGCATACTTGTTATAAGGTATACAAGAGTGATCCAATATGGCCTACGAGCAGACAAGTTTTTACCGATTGAAATTAAAGCAGGACAATTAAAAATACACTTCAAATCAGTATTGCAGGCATCGGTGCTGAACTTAATGTTTGTTTAGTGAAGACACCACCATGAAAGACAAATGGAAGCATCTGATGTAGGCAATATGCCTCAAATTCCACAGGTCAGTCACGCATGTGCAAAATAGCCCAGCATTTACAATAATGCCATGACCAGCACCTGGTTAAAGGTGTCTGTGGTGACAATCTCTGTTTTGAAAAAAGCGAAAGAATGGTTAAGTTAGGCATTTTTGTGAAGCCAGTCCATGGTTTGCTGGTCACTGTTGTAACTACATGATCAGGGTTCCCACTGAGCAAAAATCAAAACATGGTGTACCTCGCGCGGCGATGCTTTTGCGACTAAATAAATTTGAAGTTAAGATGACTCCAGGGAGGGATTTGCCCATATAGTGAGGTATAAGGATATTCTAACACCTCAATAGGTATTTTGCTATTTTGGTTATTGCCTCAGGTAAGTATTTAATTCTTCAGGGTAGGGGTAGTTGCATTTTTAGGGTGTAGTGCCACACGTCTGCGGTTCAAATATTAGTGCCATTGCCATGTGAAACTCGGCGCAATTAGTCCTGTATTTTTTCTGCAAAAATTTTCATAGGAAAAAATGTTTGTGTTAGGATACAATTTACCTGGTATTTTGAATTTCACCAAATTTGCCTGAACTAACACATATTTTTTACTCAATTAAGAGTAGTTTAGTGTCAATGCCTGCCAACAGGAGTGGCAAAANCTGGAAATGTCGTCTTGTCGAATTAACGGCCATCTTAGCACCCTGTCAACATAAGCATTGGATACTTTAACTGGATAACCATATTCTTTGTCTAACAAATCTCGAGCAGCTTGATAACTACAGTCTGGATGCATGTACAGGCAGCCACCAATCAACGTTTAGGCTGACCGATAAGATGCTGTTCTAAATAATACAGCTTGTCAGAATTGCTTGTGATGCGTGATGCAATCCTTGCTTCAAAAGCCAAAGTCCAAGCTTTGTATTCCAATACATCACCTTCAAATCTTGGGACTTCAGTATTAGGTAAACTAATGGAATTGGTCAAATGACGAAATGCGTCCAGCACAGCGTCTTGATTATAAGAAGGTGTAAATACCTGAGCGCTTGGATTAAGCGGATGCTGACTGTGAAAAGCGTTGGTGGTGTTGACTAGTATACCTGTGGCTACAATCGGCAGAGATCCACTGCTGACGCATGGTGGCGTTGATGACTGGTCTTTAAACAAAGGCACAGACGGGTGTGACGTAGCACCAGCACAGGCACCGGGTGATAAGGGCGGCATGGCATACAGCATAGAGGACTGAAGTTGCGACGTCATGGCAACACTAACACTTGAACAAGGAACAATTACGTCAGAGTTCGCACTTGGAACTACTTGGCTTGAACTATGAACTGTTACATAAGAAGGCGCACTTGGAACAAGAGACTGCGATGAGACAATAGACTGCTCACACGTACCTGCATGGTTACCAGCAGACTCTGTCGGTGCTACGAGCAAAACCGAGTCGGTTGACACAACACTGTCTGATAAACTTTCAGATAAACCCTTCTCATAGGCTGAAGCAACTTGTAAATCTGTAGCAATTTTCCGTTCCTCCAACTCCAGCTCTAATTGTTTGATGCTCATCTTCAATTTGTGCTCAGTTTTTGCAGCGGCTAGGCGTGCCTCAAGCTCAGCTTTCTTGGCTTTAGCGTTCGAAAGTTTTAACATAGTTTTAGATGACACAGAGATACAGACGAATATGCAGAGAATGACGACTTCACGCTTTTCGAGTCGTTCCACTCCTCGTCAGGCATGTTCGGAATAATTGAGTCGACGTCGCCAGGTATGTTCGGTATGGATTCGACGTCGGTGTACCCCATGGCATACTGCGTTGCCGTTAGCTTAGGCTTGACACCAGCTTCATGGCTAATGGCGGTGGGCGTTGACATCTTAGCCATTGGTTTGAACAACAATGTGGTCGCGAAAAACGTTAGAGCCACATGGAGAACTCGAGCATAAGTTGCGTTGACAAACTTTATTCGTTTCTTTCTTATAGTTACTCGGTTCAACTGTAACATACAAAAAAACGTTCTATGAGACAATTGAACAATACGTTGGTCGTTTACAAAGTTACAGTACTAACGTTAAACATTGCATATATTCTTATTCGGACAACGTCAAACTACTTGAGGCAACGCTAATTAAAGTTACAGAGTACGCGTTACAATTACGTTGAAGTACTGGCTATATACATGTACTGTAACAAAACTAAGTACAAAATACTTACACCAATTTGCGGCATAGATCACGACTAAACTCAAAACTCAAGATACATGTAAGGACGTTGAAGCACGAATGAGCTAAGCTGGCGCGCGTTACAGCTATAAACCATGGTGTGCCGAGCAGTTATACATATGCAAAATTCTATTGAAGAATTAGTCACGTGGAAAATATACGCGGTAGAAGCTGGAGAGCAAACACATAAACCACCAACAGATGGCGAATATAGTCAGACTACAAACACAAGAGTGCGTCGGCACTTACAGATACATCCTCGCCAAATTAGTAGATTATATTCAATAAGTTGCTGTGCTCACAGTATGACCGGTTTCTATTTTCCATTTCGTAGTTTCTTGACGTAAGTCACCGGCACGTGGTTTGTATGACCCATTTACTGTTGGGTCCGCCATTTGACTTAATTTGATATTGAAATAGCTATCGTATCACATGCAGAGGTTATATTAATCAATAATAAGATTCTGAAAACTTGAGATTACGTCGACTCGTACCGTTTGTTTTGTTTTCACGGCTTTTGCAAATCAACTTAATGCGAACTTAGGAAAACGGCTTCCGAAACACGGATGGATGACTTTACTAAAATTTTCAAATTGTAAATTTTTTTTCATCAATCTCAATAACTAAGACGTTTTCCTACTTGATACATGAGGCATTCTCTATACGCTGCAAACAACTTAAAGGAGACTCCAAATTGCACAACCATGTTTTGCTAGTTGTTTACATGCGGTACACCAAACCAGTTAGACTAGTTACTGGTAGCACATCATACTGTGCTGCTTGAATGAGAAGGTGCTACTTTGAAAATGTGGAAGTTATACGTGTACCTTTTCAGTTACCTGCAACTACTGTCAACAGCTCAAGGGCTAATATTCGGAAAACTGAATGGCAGTAAACTTTAAATCGTTTGTGACGAAACACGTTTCCAATACAATATCATGTTCCACTGAAATGCATCAAACCAGAATGGGTATATCTTCATGTGCTCCCAGTGTTTATACGGAATTGGGAGCGTCAACTTACACTCAGTATCAATTCGAATCTCCTGATTAAACGTGCACGTCCAAATAAAAAGATGAGTGACACAATTTGAGACCGCTGTCCTCATAGGCCTTCAATTTAATGCCTGCAATATGTAGGTCTACATGTATGTTATCCAACAGATGCCCCTAACCAACATTCAAATACACGTATTCTAGGCCGGATTGAACTCTGAGCTACCGTATGGAATCGTATTCTAAAAATAGATGAGTGGTTACTCGAAATATATGTTTTATTAACATAAGGCGTTACCGTAATTAATATTCACAATTCCGGAATATAAATTGCTCTTGTTTCCAGCAGTCGTGAAGATATTTACAGCCCCGTGTGTTCGATACTCTTTATAGCCCTCGGTATTGCTGAAGTGCACTTCCGTTGGAGGTGATGATGAAATTGCATTGTCATACACTGTGGCTGATATGACGTCATGAGTCAGGTCAACATTACTTCCTCCGAACAAGCGGACGGTTCCAGAACCCGGTGAAGAAAGCGTGCTGAGACGGTACAGTGATTCTGAAATTAACTGTCACGCCTAAACTGAGACATTGAGATGCATTCTACCGCACAAGTTGATGGAGCAAAAGTATTTAAGAAGTGTCGTTTTTGTAAAATAAAGATATAATGATTACAAAAACGTTTTAAACACGACTTACGTGAACTTAATGTTGAAAATTAAATTTCAGAACTGAACATTAACATCAAACGCATTTAGTAAAAATACACAGATAAGTTTAATTGAACTCACCAACTTTCCGACTAGACACAAATCTCTTACATCCATACGTTTTAAGATACCTGCAAATGGCAATTACATAAATATTAGAACACTAAATTTGTGTCTGAAACGTGAAATAACACAGGTCTTTCTATGGTCTAGTCTTGACAAAGTATAACATGTGTGATTTCATAGTACCTTCTTCACTTCTCAATTTGCTAAAAACGCCTTAAATTGTACTTCAAACCAGTTGATCACATCACATCTGGAAGTGCAGAGGTACACTAATTCCCTTAATATTATTTGAAAGAAATACACTTAGTATTGCTTCCCGTTCATCGTTTGAGAATTCAGGAAAAACCCTGGAGTATGACTCTTTACAAGGATCTCAAACCAGAGTACGAGCTTACACAAAACACGTACGCTGCCGTGTGTCTAACGAAGGAAAAGAGCACTTGAAAACTCTTAAAAGGTACTTTTAACTGCATTTTTTTACCCCCAAGTCCGGCCAGCTCCGTAGCGAAATGATTGGACATACGCAGGAGGAGAAGTGCAGGTTGTCCATCTGACCGTTCTGTCTGCGTCATTGTCACTCCAGGGTAAGATACGACCATCATGCCACGCCGCCCGGCACACTGTCGAATCCTTTTGGGAAAGAGATACGAATTACGCACGGACCAACTGTAAACGAATTTAACAACGGGAATTCACCTGCACAAAAAGCTAAAACATGCCTTGCCCTGTCTGTACCACACCAGTAATCGGCTGTTCATTACACAGCAGGTGTGCCGTAACTAAGCGCAGGATGCCACTGCCACGAAGCAGAATGCAAAACTGAGAGGCTTCTCTTGAAATACAGGTCGAAATGTATTTTTGAATTTGCCATATTTTGCATGCAAAGAACGCAGGCATGGTATCTACTTCTAGAAGACATGTTCATGCAAGTGCAACCTGGTTAGAAATTGAGCGGTCTTTCAGTTGCATACATGCAGAGTGATGACCGACGTTTATTTCTTATTTTGTCTGAATATTGGAACGTGTTGTCAATATTCTCAGTACACAACTGATGGTAACTACAGTGTTTTTGAGTATACCTTTCTGCAGCTTTCACTCCGAAGGTTTAGTTTTTCCAACGATTAACGATAAAGGTCACTAATTCTATCTACCGCAATTACCATTTCACACCGTTTTTCAGCATTGGCAGAATAGAAAAGAAACCCGTAAACAAGTATTGATAACGGTAACTAATCCACTCCGTTTTATTCACTGTGTCCGTACAGTGCACCAGATGATCTTGCACCAGATGATCTTGCACCAGATGATTCACGCACGGCAATCAGTGGATGTGTTGTATCTTACAAAAGAGTAACAACTACTTACTTCCGTATAATCATAAGTGCCGTACACGATCTTGCCACTGGGACATTGTTCTTTGGGACATACATAGTCCGTGCTAAAAAACAATAACACGTCATTTCCTCGACAACAGTGACAAGAAGACGAACAATCACACAATTTTGAACCATAAAAATTAGTTACTTTGACTAAATAATTTCTCCCGTAGTACAGATCACAATTACCAAAAGTACCCAGTTTTCTAAGTAGTACCCAGGAATGCGTGGTCACCAACTTTT
>NMRA01000604.1:210186-236065 GCA_002633005.1 Phoronis australis | reverse complement strand
GGAGTTGCCACTGCTAAACGAACAGCGAACAGTTAAATGTTTGTTTGTCCAAAGTTCACCCGCTAAGTCATAAAATGCTAATTGCCGACCAAGGACACGCTTAATCCGAATTGGTCGTCTACGCTAGGCGACCAATTAGCCGACCCAAGTGCCGACCACAGAGGCGACTAAGCAGACGGCTCCTAGCCGACCGTTGTTGGTCGGCTGGTGGTCGGCTAGACGACCGGTCGACGGCCGGTCGTCGACCAATTTCCGACCGGTCGGCCAAAAATTCGTGATGTGTGCTGTAGTGATCTTCCTTTCCATTGTAGTTTCCAAAATGCACTTACACGCAATGTGGCAGTACACACATGTCCATTCCAAAGACATGTAATAATTCACTTACATAAAGTTTGGGAGAGAACACATTTCTATTTCAGACACATGTAATAATTCGCTTACCTGCAAATTGACAGACCACGCATTCGCATCCCAGTGAAATGTAATACTCACTTTCGTTCACTTTGGAAGAAAACGTTTGTCCATTCCAGGTAAATGTACTAATTCACTTACATGTAGATGTGATTTGCCAGAACACACGTGTCCTTTACGGAAAACTGCATTTCTAATGATTCACATATATACAATTTGGCAGAACTCACAAGTCCATTTCAGAGAAATGTAATTATTCATTTACGTAAAATTTGGCAGAACACACATGTCCGTTCCAGATAAATGTAATAAGTCACTTACTGCAGATGGATTTTGTCAGAACACACATGTCCTTTCCAGAAAACTGTTCTGTCTTCTAATGATTCACTTACATGTACATACAATGTAGCAGAACACTCGTGTCTAATTCAGAAAAATGTAATCATTCACTTTCATGCAAACTGGAAGAACAAACATTTGCATCACAGAGAACTGTCAGAGATTGCAAAATCAGATGAAGGGGGAACGTGTCGCTAAACCACAGAATTAAGTTAAAGTTTTCCAGAAGTATGTTTTCGACTTGTGTTGTCAATCTCAATCTTACAGCAAGGAACCCACCGCTTGTCACTGAACAACCGTCCTCTTCGCATACACATATGCACATGGTACTCTCAATTATTTTCAAAAGTTTCCCTTTCTGTTTTGCCAATACATACTGTGGAAGCTCGTGTATTAAAGAGTCATAGAATGTTTTCCTCCACTTTGAAGACAAGTCGTTACTTTAAATCCACATACAGCAACGAGATAGGTATAAAAACTCACTTATCTTGCTTTTGTAAGAACTGAGTGTCACACGTTATGGACGTGGCTCGAATCTTCAGAACTATGTCTGAAATCAAGATGAACACTCAGTTAACAGGACATAATAGGTATTTGGAATAAACAATATTAACCTCTGGTAGCGTCTCTCATGAAACATCTGATTGCAAGGAATTACCATGCAAGCGACAGGGGGCCTAACATACTGTGAAAATAAATAATCAAATTCACGGAATAATAGTACAGGGGCTTACCGTGTTTAATCAATAAACGACACACCTGAGAGCTGGGTGGGGTTGTTCTAAATAATCTCACGACCTCTGCGACCGACGTACCCCTGGACCCGCTACTTGCAGTAGCCAAAGACGGGTTCTACAGGTACTTGACTCACAATTTGCTTCGCTGGATCTTACTGGTATAAGGAACACTGTGCTTACATGTTTTTCGTCAATAATGCAAATGATTCGGAAAGTGTGAACCCCCAAAAAAACTGATAAACCAACACAAGAAAATCAAATCAAAGACCTCCCAACGTTACAAATGCCGTTCTCAGCAGAATGTAATCTTCTTGTCAGCTTTGTATTTAATGGTACAGTCAGGTTTGTTTTGTAATTTTGTTGAAATTTTTGAGGAAAGTGAAACTATATATTTTGGAAACCTCATGGAATGAAAAATTAAAAAATAATTGGTTTCAATTTGGCGGCCATCTTGGATTTTCAAACGTGGCGCCGGTAAAAACGGATTTTGCCCAATATCTCCGCTTTCGAATCACTTAGAGTGTTTGTTTTAATGGCTACACCTGCATTTCTCAGGTCAAGGAATTGGACATGTTAATTTTATTGGCTACCATCTTGGATTTTGAAACCTGGCGCCCTTAAAATTACATTTTACTCAGTATCTTTGCTCTTGGGTCACTCAGATTGTTAGTTTTAATGGCTGCATTCACAGTTTTTTGGTCAACAAATCTGAAAATCCAATTCATAAAACAAGAAATCCCATTTATCTGCAGCTACATTTTCTAAGTCCATTCTTCATGTAATCCAACACACGTAATCACTATCTACTTTCTGGTATACATGTATTTTGTTCGGAGCTTGATTCCTTCAAGACATATAAACTAAACCAGTGCCTAAACAACTTACTTACGTTTGAGGAACAGGACAGTATGTTTTTGTAGTGTCAATAGTCTTTAGATTGTTACTACAGCCGTTACTGTCACCAGGAATCACATCATCATCACCATTCTGACATTCAATCTGAACTTTATTGATATAGATATGTGTTAGGTAGGTCCTTTGATTGGCAAGAGGATCTCTGGAAAGCGCATTTTTTTTTTTTGCACTGGCATCATCTAACTTTCTCAATGATAGCCTTTGCCACAGGAAGCTCCTCAATTGTGATTGTTTCAGCCGGTCATCTTTGTTCTTGTAAATTCATTATGCAATGGGTCAAGGGGCTCCTGTCGAGCAATGACTGCCTGACCCACATTCGGGCTTGAATAAACACCCTCAGCACATGCTGTTTCAAAGCACCAATGGTTGGTGGACATTTGTCGTTGTCAGCCGTACGTTTACAGAAGAGGTACCATTTCATATCTGGGATGCTATTTGCGTATATACCCTGTGGTGAGTATGCACATGTAAAAGGGGCTAATGTGAAAAGCAGTCCACCTGTTACTTCAATAGCAGTACAAAAAGTCTACAGTGCATTGATATCATCAGTGTTTGCCTTCAAATATATATTCATCCTACAGAATGGACCAGTGTTGTTGTGTCCATGTAAAAGCATGGAAAGCAGGACGAGCCGTTTCCCGGACAGCACCTAATATTGCCCATATTGAATTCACGTCCACAATACCAGATGCCGTGGGGACTGAAGTATTTCTGAGAAGCCCGTCATAATAGGTAATGACGGGTACCAGTAAATCTGTGTCAGGTGAAAAAACATCATCTGAGAATCAGGGAGTATTTGATGTGATGCCAGAACTGCATTATGTACAGTGTATTAACAATATATCTGCTTTTCATGATCGTTTTCTTTTAAACGTAGATCAAGTTGGTTGCTCTTTGTACATCCTAAAGCTGAAGTAATGGCTATCTTGGCAGAGTCTTTACTACAATCATATGTCTGTGCAGACAGATATTCAGTATGTTGAGACTTTTATGGTCATATGAGAGGAAGCGGCTTATTGGTTAGTCCTGTGAGTAAGTCTCACCTCTAATCTGGTACTGTACTTGACCCTTTATCTGCCTTTTTTCTGTTGTGGCATGTTTCAAAGAGTTGTCTTCGTGGGTGTCAAAAACCAGAATGGTATCGTTATAATCACATGCAGTTTTGTGGTTAGGTGAAACACACTCAGTGGATGTTTTCTGGATCTAGAACCACTCTTACAGCTTGAGGACTGTCCTGTTCTAAGATGTCTGCTTCCCAAAGTTTCTGCATAAGGTGGATTCGATTCCACCTGTCTGTGCGTTGCAGCAATTCCCCACAGTCAACAAAGATTGCGTTTGGTATTAGGGTGAATTCGAATGTTTTTGGTCGATTTTCTCACCAGACTACAACTTCTGTTGTTCTCGTCATTGATCCTCAGCCTGATTAGCGTGGTTACTGCAAAAATTATGTGCCATCTGACTGTCTGTGATTCCGTGATTCCTTTAAATCTTCTGGGGGTTCGCAGCTGTTATTAAAGTCATTTAGTTTTTATTATCATTTTAGAAATAGTGTTTTTCAATTCCTTAGGCCTACCTCACAAAATTTGGGTGCAGCCCTTTAAACTAACATTCTAAGTATTTTACGGGTACAATTTTTGAAATTCTAAGATGGCTGCAAATAAAATTAAAATTTTCAACCCATTGACCTCAGAACTGCAGGTGTAGCCATAAAAAGTAACACTCTCAGTGACCCAAGGGCGAATATATTGGGCAAAATTTATTTTACCGACGCCATTTTTGAAAATCCAAGGTGGCCGCCAAATGGCCACCTGAAATGGAATCAATTATTTTTTCTGATTTGTCATTCCATGAGGTTTCCAAAAATGTGTAGTTTCAATTTTCCCCAAAAATTTCCAACGAATGTCAAAATTTGGTCATAGTGAACCTGACTAGAAGATTAAAGCTATATTAAGGCGAGTGCGAGGAACCCACGAATATGTAATTTAATTCCTTATTTAAATACAATTTGAAAAATAAACAAAATGTTAACTAAAACGTTACATGGAGTGTATTGTGAACGAGTATACGACAGAAAACAAAAAAAACGTCAATGTGAAATTATGTGTTAACAAGTTAACGTACATGTACACTCTCTCTATCTTTAGTAGAGAAGAGTCATTGGTAATCACTCTTGGAAGTATTTCTGTGACAACGATGGCAAGAATATCTTCAAAGAACTATACAATGTTTAATTCAAACTACTGTAAACCTTTTATCAAGAACTTGACGAAATAAAGCTTTCTTAATTGTCTAAACCCCTCTCTCAACACTGGGCGATAGGCTTGAGCTTGAACTTTATTAGCACTGTTATCCTAAAGAAAAGTAGGCCTACGTAAATCCTCGCAACATTTGCCCAGCCGTTCTGTTGTGCGGAGCACAGTTCAATAGCGGATTTCGGGGGGGGGGGGNTAAGCGTCTGCAAAGTACGTTTTCCAAGGCTTGTAAATCAAAGAAATTTTGTACATATTGTGCCCTAACATATTGTTTGGAAATCAGCCAGTTTTCTATAGTGTTCTTTTGCAAGACGATAAAGCCTTGCACTTTGACGTACATGTATTTTCTTTATTGTTGTACTTGATGATAACGCGCCATATTCAAGCACATGATGATGTGTACATGTACATGTATAAGGGCGGGTGGCCTTATCACCGTCAACAAAGTTAGTTAAGAGGTTGAGGGTATGTGGCCCATATCCACTCGATTTTTTTATCGTCAGACTCATTTTCTAAATGCAGTTAAAGTTGGCGACATATGACCGCCACCTTTTTCACCAACGTACATGTATGAACTGGGTGTCATTTTGCAATGAATGAGAATTCCTAATAAAAGTTAACATAAGCGTGCTCGTCATCACAAACTGTGTGTTCGCTACAATGAACTTCGGTACGCACACATGTTTCTTAAATCGATACTGCGAACACAAAGTTGTCTAGATATGAGCCATGGTGCTGTCACATGACGATGAGTTCTGTTAACAGAAAGTTCAACTGATTGCGAGTTAATTAATTGAAATTTGGGGGAGAACACAGTTTCTTTACACTAAGCCTTCTATGTAATTACTTCGATAAAGTGACTACTTTCTAATCACATGGATAGCTGTCATTATTTACTTGGCAATATTCAACATCCGTTTTAATCCCCCCAATGTAAGATTTCTAAATTCCGCAAATACATGTAAACTATACACACGTTTTCAACATCCAAAAAAACCTGTGCGTATTTTTAGTAGATCAGATGTACGCAAATTAGTTACTTTCCGTAAAACACGAAGGTCTATACGAAACTGGAAGAGAGTGGACACCGGTGCAGAATGTAGTTAAACATATCGTCAGTGGCAGATATAGGATATCACAAGCGGGCCCAACATTTTGTCTGTGAACATTTGCTCAAAGCACGATTATAGATGCGCATAGCACCGAATGGGGGAAACCCTCCTCTGTTTTTCCCCTCCAAGTAATATCCAACAAAAAAGGCAGTAAAAAAACCGAGAAAGTGTCAAACAAGAAACACCACAAGCGCCATAGACTCGAGCTGGCGGATTGAGCACGCGTGCTTTAACACTGCACCACCACAATTTACCTCTTAAATTGATACTAAGAGGCCTACTTGTTGATGGTCCACAGCGTTTGCGCGCAAAACCTCCTTCTTTTTGTTATGCTTATTTCATGTTTTATATTTTTGCAATCAGTTTGTAACAAATTTGTCGTATTTGAAATAGTCTTCAATTGCCCAAAAGACCAATTCCGTTTTTTGTGTTGGCAACAATGAAGCGATTGCTTTGGAAATTGTCTGAAGTTAAGAATTGACAAAGAGAGAATCATGAGTTTCTGAGTGATTCACGAAGCGTTCTATTAAAATTGACATCTTACCAGCAGCTTCTGTTTTTTCGTCATCAATCTTATTCCATTTTCTTTAAAAAATGAAGTAATTTTCTTCATTGCACAGTGGGGCAGACGACGGAAACGGAGTCGTAATGCCCAGCGCCACTGCCGGTTGCCTAAGATATCGCGGGAGAGCCTATACTTAGCCAAAGTTCCGTTACGATTGTGCCGTGTACCGAATTTGACACTTGATATTGGACCTGAACCCCCCCAGTCATACTAAAATTGCACACATTTAAGTCTTGTTTCAGTCGTATAATTTTAATTACCGGGATTAATTAATAAACTAAACATTTTCCAACGCTCTTCCTTTTTCGTTTTTTTGCGGCAGCTAAGAGGGTTGGGGGCGCCCCCGAAAATCCGACTATGATTGTATAAGGTTGATACTGGTTTGATGGCAATTTGGGAACATTCGTGTATCCACCAAAGCCTAGTGCCATTAACATGGCATCCGATCCGCATGCATTTCCTTGATCACGTGATGTGATTGGTCAGCAGTATACGTGGTCGGACCAAAGTCGGGAGAAAAGTTGACGTGCCACCCTAGCTGGAACGATGGCTTGTACAGGTCATATGAGCTCCAGAAAACATAATTGAGCGCAATGTCTATTCCGCATCGCTTAGTCCCACCAGTGCACAATTATATACGGAAGTCTTAATTAATTGACATAAGCTGCTATTGCCAAAACGAATGATTTCACCAGTCAGTCTCCTGTTAACCGTGTGTATGACAACGGCTTTCATACTGAAATCGTGTACGTAAAAAACGCCCATGGTTTGCAAGCTTGAGCCAATTAACCAAGTGGGTTCTTTAAATAGATTGGATATCTATTGGAAACTCATATCTGAGATGGCAGTGGCTCGTTATTCTGCATTCGATTAATACATGTGCCTGGTCTTTGTCAATGGCTAACAGGAGACCGTTACCTACTTCTAATGGGCATGTCATTTAGTTTGGGGAACCGAGAAGCACGTTTTCAACGTAAGTTGGGGACAGTGGTGTAGTAGGCGCACGTAGGCGCAACCAACCACTGTTTGGAATTTGAACGTAGCGCCTACGCACCGTAAGTTATGTTCAGTGCTCAAGGTGATACGGTGGACTTTGGGGGCCTACTTACATGTGCCTCTAATTTAACCACTGCAGCACTTGTTGGGAGAGTGATGTATGTATGACTTGTTTCGTTAAGTTCGTGTTGGACATACATGTAATATACAGGTCTTTATATTTAGCCACATAACTGAGAAAAATGTAGCTCATCCGGAGTATCTATTATCTTCCAGTCTACCTTGAGCAAATGCAACGAATAGAAATCCACTGTTTTTGAAGGCTGTTATAATTCAAGTGTCCATGCTATAAATGTGCGGAATTGTGTGTTGATTAATTACCAGCATTTACACAGGTAAATGTACTTACATATTAGAATCCATGCGAATACGATAGAAGACGCCTTGATGATCGCCATATTTGGGTATGTAAATGGCCGTGATCTCTACTCGGTACCGAATGGATTCCAATAAGCAACCGCTCTATTATTTCTCTTGCGCATAAATACGAATCGGACGCTATTTTTGAATTTCCAGGTTCCTTGTTTTAAATTGTAGAGGTGTCTCAAGTAAACAAGTTTATCGTTACTCCGTTTTTCACCCTGAACGTACAAGTATTTTTATCATCAAGAGTGGGCTACAGTCGAGATAAGCTTGTGTATTTTGATATTAAGTTACCCAGGGACAAGGATCTAAAATCTTTGTACTAGAAATGGAACCCGGAATTAGTTTGACATTTTCTGTTCTAGTTTTGAGCAAACACAAGGGACATGTGCATGTGTATTTAATTTAGCTTGTGCTGAGGTATGCTGTGACTTATGTTTATGATATTCTAATCAAATTTCGTTATTGATAAAACCTAGAATTGAGCCGCAAACTCGAAGAAGTATATTCAAGATTTCGGGGCAGCAATGAAAAAACGTGGGGCTATAGCCTACTTATACCCACCCCAGTGGTGCACCACTCATAGACAATGGATCATGAAAAAGTGGAAGTTGAGGATATCGTAAAGTTTACGTACGCATGCTCACAAAGTAAAAACCTCCGATAAACCGAACGTCGTACATGCACATGTATCCTTAAAGAGTTCTCACCATAACCTTGTTTGTCAAAACGACCTTCATTAATCTATTTTAAGAGAATTAATTGCTTTTAAAGTTCCTGTTGCTAAGAAACAAGTCAGCAAAAATTAAAAGTATATTTTCTGTTATCGGGGTTGTACATAATGGGTCAAAGACCGTCTCCACCGTTGTTGTTTTTACCAGTGCGATACTGGGGAGTTGTGGGGCCATGAAAAGATGTAATTTTGGAGGCTGTAGTAACAGCACCTTGAGTATTTGTGTGTAAATTTCTCAAAGACTTGAAAGCTGCAAAGAAATACCATCGGTTTGTGCGCCGCACGGAAGTGTAGAAGGACTTTGAGGAACATAGTATGCGATTCAGTCGGGACAACTCTTTATTCGGCACATTATAATGAGTCATGTTACGTCAAAGACAAAGACATTACTTCGATGAAGAACTCGACACCTGTACATGTAAGTGTATTTGCAATTTTTTTAAGTATCGAACAAGCTGCTTACGTGCTAGGGCGAGTGATGCCAGGCCTTCGACTCCGGCCCAGATTGAGTGCTATGACACTTAATCATATGCACTGTGTTAAGACTGTAAGGTCCTTCCACCATGGCAATAGTGAATGAGAATGACCCAGGTTTACTGTGATATTTGCCAGTGATGATTAAATGTCCACTTTGGGAATATTGATCAGCCTTTGGTTCATTTGGCAGTGACTCACACGTGTCAGCATCATTGCTCGTGTACGTGTACGTGGGACGAGTTCATACGTCCTGAAAGAGGACAAAATTTCGTTAAGTGTGAAATCGAATTTATAGTTAGATTCTTCAACTGAGTACAGTACTTGAGTGGGATGCCGGGATCCTCTATCCTCTCTCTCTCTCTCTCTCTCTCTCTCTCTCTCTCTCTCTCTGCACAATAACTGTCCAGTTCTCGTTCAAAATCGCAGTCGTCTTTTGGACTGTTGTGTTCTGCCAATGCAACTGAATGTCAAGTGACCAAACGTCTTCCATCTATTACATCATTCCGGAAGAAACCAGGGTATAACTTTTTTCAAATTTTAAAAACTACGACTAATTGACATAACAGGTTTGTGCCTATTAAGTTGGATTTCTTAGTATTTATTTCATAATAGCTAGCTGAAGCCTGTAAACCTAAGAATGGTGGGAACTGTTCAAATTGTTACATTCTAAAGAAACGCAATATGATGAAAATATTAACAAACTAACAATGACCTCACAGATTCACTTGGCACCAACTGCATGCATTTTTACAAATTGGAAACGTCCAGTAGTACATGTAGTTTTTTGGTGCATTGTTTGGTTTACGTTTGTTCAAACGAAATCACTAACACTTGATATGGCCGGGTGCCTGTAAACATTCAATTGTAGCAATCGGATACAGTTGTCAATTGTGTACAATATCAGTCTACGGCAACGCGGCAATTATGAGCGCCACAAACTGTAGTGAAATGGTAATAAATAAATAATTACAAAGACAAGGAGAGCCCGATACTGTTCAATGATAAGTAACAACCTGACGAATCCCAAAATGTTATGGAAAATCATCAGGCAAGTTGTTTCTCGAGAAAAAATCCTCATCACCTGCAATGATGAGGATTGGTGAGAATTGAAGGCATGGCAAATCTGGATCGCTAGCAAGTTTTTACTGACATAACAAGCAAACTTACCCGTGATCGCGAAGATACAAACCCCACTCATGACGATCTACTTGACTTTCTTTGATGCAGGGTAGGCAACGACATAGAATATGACATTGTTCTATCCACTATGAAGCTTGTTGATTAGTTTTAAAATGGTCATGATTTGAATAAAGTCATTGATGTGGATGGTGTCAGTTCCAAATTATTGAAACTGCCTCGTGACAAGCTGACACCATCTATCACCTATCTATTGAACCTGAGCGTAAAGACTTCCAAGTTTCCTCCTTTGTGGATAGAAGGCTTGTTATGCAAAGGCTGTGCTGCTGACAATGTAAACAATTACAGAACAATTAGTAGTTGCCTCTCAACTTCGTTTCAGAAATGTGCACTCATTTAAGATATTCCACTCGGCAAGTAAAAAGGAAGAAAAGCAGCACGACCAAATGAAATCAAAGATCTACTAAGGTTACAACTTTCGTTTCCGGAAAATTGTCATGGTTTCTTCTATTCGTCTGTGAATGGCAGATTCATGGTTTTGGGGAAAGAGCAAGGAACTTGCGAATATGTAATTTCTTCAGTCGAAATAGTTTTACTAAAACAAATTGTTAACAAAAAAGTGCTGTGTCTCAGCGTTACATGGAGTACCTGTTTTCAACAAGCGAGTATACAGCAGAAAGCAAATAATGAAATGTGATATTTTGTACATTCACGGTAACCTGCTCTCTCCATGAGTTCAGTAAAACAGGAGCATTAGTTGCCGCTCGTTGATTTATTTCCCTGACAAGGATAGCAAGCTCACAATCCGCTACTTCAGTACATGTACATGTTCTTACGCAACTTTCTCTTAACCACTAGGCTTGAGGCAGAGCAGATTCTTGAGTAGGTTTGTCTTATGGGGGAGTCATTCAGTGACCTAATTTGATTATGAATGTGTAAAACGCGCAAATAAATCTATGATGACACAGGTCGTCGGTGAGGGGGTTCTGGGTTGTGGGGGATGTTGGTCGTAGAGTGTAGAGGTCGAAGGTATCGAGAGCGTTTTAGAAAAATCCATTATAATTTGAATGGAGGCATGCTTAAAGTATCAAGTCTTGCAAGATTGCGCGTCAAAAACTAGACTAATCAACGTGATATTTAACAAAGGAGATCAGCTGTGTTGATAAAACGACATCTTTAGACACAAATAACTACACAATTGTCCACATATTATGCTATAGTACCACATATTTCATTCACGGATGTAAGAGAGGAATTGCTTCCTATAGCATAGTAAAGGTCTGCAACTGTCCATGTCTGACATATTGCTTATGCAAATAATTTGCATGTGATTGTCACCTGAATACCGATAATGGTAACGCTGAACCGCACTCAAGGATGATATCCAAAGTGGATGCTCCATAGGCCTATTTGGTTCCAACACTTAAATCCTTCTTACTTGGCAAATTACATTAATTACAAATCCCAAAATATAATTTAACCCAAACACTAAATCTGATGTTGTACTAATCCGAAAATAATGGTGCATGGTGTTTTTGTTCAATATTTATTTATCCCTATTGTGCTACACATGTAGTTGAAGCAATATGGTTGTCAAACCAGCAAAATATTCGAAGTAGAATAGAATCAGCTATATCACAACATTTGTATGAATACTAATTGAGATATAAGCAATTCAAATGAAAAATAATGAAACAAACAGTTTGATAGGCTTTCAACTTTAGAATCATGAACAGTGCTGCAATTTTCTTGAAAGCAATTTCGACTGTATTCAAGACAGCACCAGGGAACGCATTCAGTTGGCGTGGCAGGCAGGGGGGTCGAACAAACCCCCATTTTGCGAGGTTGACAAAAAGCAAAAAAAAAATTCCGAAAAAAAATAGTAGACTAGGCAAATGTCCACTAAAAAGGCTGCAAGCAAAAATCGGCGAATTCCAAATTCAAAGCTCTAAACGTACCCCGTGAAAATTAGCAAAAGGTCCATATTCTCAAAAATTCGGCTCCCCATTACTTAGGCTGGGAGCACGAAAACCTTAGCGACCACCACCTCAGTAAATCAGGCACTGTCAAACACCTATCCGTTTACAAACATTTTCAGGGTGATCTTCCCTGTACAAAGCGTGAATACATGGGCGGCACACCATAGGGGGCTGGGGGTCTGTAGCCCCCAACTCATATCAGTGCTGCGCTGCCCATGGAATGTGCACACATGAGGTATTACGTACTATCACATTACCAAAGTAAGATGCGTTCTAGAATGAAGATATATATATATATTTATATAACTTGGTCGTTTAACTTGGAATATGATACAAGAGCAACTGTTTACATAATAAGTATATGTAATAATACAACTACTAAAAGAACAGCTTATTTAAAAGCAAAAAACGGTATTGGGAGTAACAGAATTTTCACTGCCAAGAGATGACACTGGACAGTTAAAATGAGCCAATGCAAAATATAACCGCATCGGAAAAATACATAGAACAACGTGTCTACTGTTAACAAATTCTCATCTAGAATAATCATTCAAAGATCTTGCTCCCTGTGTTTAAACTATTGGTCATCTTTCTCGGTGTCGATGATCTCGTACAAGAAATCGTTTCCACACTTCACGGAAATAAATGTCTTCCTCTGGACTAACATGTCTTCTAGCATGGCAACAAGAACATTGAACGTTGGTCGCTGGCGAGGAGCTTCGCTCCAGCATGATGTCATCAACTCGTATCTAAGGAGAGCAAAGTATAAATTCCCTTAAGAAACGTCAATTGGATTTTGTTTTGTTGCGTTTTTAATTAGAACTCAGACAATAATGAATCTTATTCCCCGGATGTGGTGTCGAAGGGATCGCGTGAAACGACAGAGACATGTAGCTACCACCTTGCGGTCTGATATCAGACTGAGACTAGAGGACTGAAAACGTGTCTTCTAGTTGTATTCCTTACTGCACACACGCACTCGCCTGTCATGACCTGAGTTCCTGCACCACAGGACCTGTACTTACACGTCATCACTGCAGTTACAGGGCTGAGGCATCCTGTAGCCAGACTTAAGCATAACCAGGAGGTCACTGCTGGGTATCCCGCTGTAGGGCGTTCCTCCTGAAACACACACGCAACTGGAGAATTTGATTGAGCCAATTGTACGTCACTAAATGAGGGGTCCTTGAAAGAAATAGACGTGGTATAGGATAGACGTATATACAGCACACATCACGAATTTTTGGCCGACCGGTCGGAAATTGGTCGACGACCGGCCGTCGACCGGTCGTCTAGCCGACCAGCAGCCGACCAACAACGGTCGGCTAGGAGCCGTCTACTGAGTCGTCTCTGTGGTCGGCACTTGGGTCGGCTAAGTGGTCGCCTAGCGTAGACGACCAATTCGGATTAAGCGTGTCCTTGGTCGGCAATTACCATTTTATGACTTAACGTGTGAACTTTGGCCAAACAAACATTTTACTGTTCGCTGTTAGTTCACCACTGGCAACTCAGGTCTTGACATCGGTTTATAAACTTTTGTTCAACTATTGAAAGGACATAAAATCGCATCAACCTACAAATACGAAGTGCGTGACATTACACCAGCCTAAAACTTTATGTTGAATTAATGACGGCGTGGTAAAAGGGTGAACTTTGGCCAAACAAACATTTTACTGTTCGCTGTTCGTTCACCACTGGCAACTCAGGTCTTGACATCGGTTCATAAAGTTTTGTTCAACTATTGAAAGGAAATAATATCGAATCAACCTACAAATACGAAGTGCGTGACATTACACCAGCCATAAAACTTTATGTTGAATTAATGACGGCGTGGTAAAATCAAACGTTATGTGATATCGCGGAAGCATAATTTCTAAATTTAGATATGAGACTTTTTATACAGTACATTTTGCACAAAAACAAACACGAAATTTGAAATTTACAGTAAAATTGCATAACAATCAGAATACAACACTCAATACACGACCTCAAGTGTTTTCATGCAGCGGAATGCTCAACAAGCATCACGCATTTGCGCTCTTCCGTTATTGCTCTTGATGATCACTTCATCACGCTGTATATTGCGATTTACCACAGATAATTATTGCTTATTTCTGTATAATTTCTTAATATGTTGGTACAGTAATAGAACCCAATTTTATTTTAGAAACAACATAAACAATGGTTTGAACATAGCGCCGATATTAAAGCATGTGCGCATGAAAACGGAAGACTGATCGGTTTATAGTGTCATCCATCATCCATCATCATTCAGAAATTATTGTCACTTTCGCAGTAAAACATCTTTTCGAAACTAGAGCCTTCCTATGTAGCCAGCTAGTTGCATGAAGACCATTTTCAAAATACAGCAAGGTGCCACTGCTTATTGAGACCAAACAGACCTCGATACTTCACACAGCCCGGATAGTTACGTTTGTCACCTCGTCGAAAAGCTTGTATCAACATGAGCTCAAGACTGGCGGGTGTGCATGCAAAATCTGGAAGTCAATTGGCATTCAAGTTGCCCGTTACGGCCGTTTAAGTGAGAAACATCCGACGTCATCTTCTTGCGTAATTCTCTGCCTTTTTAACGAAAAAACGTATATCGTCGTTTTGAAAAAAGTTCATTGTGACACGCGCCACTTCCAAAATGTTTTCAACATCTCCCATTAGATGATGAACACATCTCAGCAAAATTTGTTCTAAAATTCGGTTCACTGATATCAAAATTCCAAAAACATATAATGAAGTGAAACCAATTCTGATCATTTGTTGTGACGTTTACGTAACCTCGAGGGAGAACGTTTGATTGAAGAATCTGGGAAAAAGAAACTGGCTAAAAGGTGACGCAATATTTCATTGGGGCGAAAGTCGACGCATAAGATCACAACATAACTTTAGCAGCAGAATAATTGTAGAAAACCATTTTTTGCAACGCTGGTAAATAATTTAGTTTACTCTAGGAAGATTTTATTCGGTCAGTTTTTACCCACAATGGCGCAAATTTGTATATTTAATTTAGTAAACAGCTTCGCACCAAGGCTACAGCCTTCCGAGCCCTTTCGCGTAAGAACACAATACTTGGCGTTTCGCGTATACTCCAAGGGGTAAAACTTTGAAAATAATATTTTCGGGGTAACCTGGTACATGTAATCCTAAAAAAGTAGTCTGTGTTTTCATGTAGAGCGTAAAATGATTAACCCATTGATTCAAAAAGAACACTCTCGCAAACGAAAACGCACACAATTTTCAGCTATATTACACTGGTTAAAAAACAACTTCTATAAGTTTATTGCATCGGATTCTAGTGATCACAGGGCAAGTCAAAACTCTTAAAGGGGCGCAATTTCAAACCTTTGGCATGAATCAGTGATATAAAAATGGAAATACATGTAGACCGACTTTAGTTCATCAGCAATCTAGACACAACAGTTACAGACACTCACTGCGTTTGTTAACGTCTTGTGGCAATGATAAAAATAATTTTTTCTACTATGATTGATAACAAGTTTTACTCTGATGAGGTATGATGCAATATGCACGTCTGATATGCAGAGTCAGCAGTTGCAAAAATATTTACTGGGTTTAATGAATCCGTTTGTTATGAACCACTGCAAAAGTATAATTACTAATTGTACATTCGAAGCACGCCTCATTAGAATAAAAACATACACATGCTTGATGATCCTGGGAGTACCTCTTTTACAGGCATGAATGAAGATATATAGTTGTTAAGCCATAGAGGATAATAAAGCTTAGATAATATCACACTGAGCCATGTACACCAGGCATATACAAAGGATACAGTATTTCAAAAGAAGCCTCAACTACTCATTTTTCATAGTCATAACTACTCATTTTTCATAGTATTACTAAATCACGAACACCTAGATTTATATTAGAAGTTACATAGTACGATGCTACACAACCTGCTCTCCCCCCATTTATGGGAGGCCTAATTTGAAACATTTAACGACATATCTTTTCTATGCATGATTAAAACCAAGCAAAACATGCAAACTCTCCAGGACCAAAAATAAATATCTCAAAACCAGACATTTTACTTAAGCAGGAATTAAAACAATCCAATACATTGAGATTGTTTTCACACAGAAGACCAAAGAGCAAATAAAGACCAAATTCACCACGTCAAGACTGAAAATTTATCACATCAGCACCTATAATTTATCAAGTGAGGACCAAAAATTCTTCACTTCAGGATCAAAATAAAATACGACCGAACTGAAAATTTAATAAGTCAGGTTCAAAAACTTACCATGTCAGTAACTTTCACGCCAGAACACCACGTCACCATCCCCAAGCATTGATCTTTCAAAGTGATACTGTCCGTACTATACTAAACAAGGGCTATATATTCAACCTCTCGCCGACAACAGATATATTATCTTCGAAATGCGGTTGAATTTCTTTCGTCTAATCCACGTTTTACAATAGATGCCAATGTATAGGTACACACTGGATTGTCATCATTGCATAATGGGTGATCACGTAGTCTCCGGGCATGAAAACAATTCTCTCCGGGCGTGATAAGTTTTCTAACGCAATAAATCCTGGTTGCCAATTGTTTTTGATTCTACAGAGATTTCAATTCCTGAATAGAAAATGTGTGTTCTGGATTTTTCCGCTTCAGCTTTCCATTCAGGTAACTAGTGCACAGCACAGTGTTTTTACTATCCCGTGCGGCTCCACTGCAACGAATCACTTCTGGTACAATCTTTCGTAAACGACGTTCGTATTTTGCACATTTCTTCGGGGTAACAGTTTTCCAAGAGCTATATATTCATTGGACAAGTTTCTGTTTGGTAATCGGTTTTATTTTCTGTCTCAGGTAGTCCTTGAGCTCATGCTCTGAATGTTTTGAAAACGCAACTCTTTATTTACGCAGATACGTTTTCCTGCCCGTGGGCACCGACTCGCTGAATTCACCAACCAAACATTTATTTTTGAAAATGCACTCAAAAGTGTAGTTAAAACACCGTGTTGATCATAGTCGTCAGTGCAGAAAAGCGAAATGAACAAATTTGTACACACTGCTCAAAGCACTTTTGTGGACATACGGAAACGCCAACGTCTCTGTCTTACAACTCTGCGTGTGCTTGGCATTTCTGATCAAAGCGCTCTCATGCTGGAAACTTTATTAAGACTGAGCACCGTTTCAAAAAATTGTATTTTTTCTTACAGCTGAGCACAGAATTATTATGCGATTTTAGGACTGAAACGGAACCAAATCTCGAGTGGTGACTCATTAGAATGTGCAAAATTCGGGGAGGGGGGTGGCTGGCAATACAAGCATGATTTTTTTATTTTCGCGCCAAACATGTAGTTACCACTTCTCATTCAGCGTCACTTACTACCTGAGGTGGCCAGATCATACATGTACGCTATCAAGATCACCAGACGCTTTGCTTCTCAAAAGTGCACCTTTGTGTATTTTCTATCATTTTTTGCCATCGCAATCGCTTTACCAAAGTTTCACGCACATATGCCGCGTAGAGACAAATACCTCTTCACCACGTATTCACATCTTGCCGTTCACAATTGTTTTATTTTGCATAATTTGTCAATATGTTGTTGACAGAAAATATTTATTTTTGGAACAACGTGAACGACCAACTGATAGGGGACTACGTGTATACAGCACATGTAACTGCTAGCCCAGATTTTAACATCACCGATACACTGAAAACGGAATGCGCAAGGCTACTTTGCTGTAGCCTCAACAGTGGTGATGTCACCGTCTTAGTTCGTGGAAATCGTAACCATAATATGATTTCGAAGTTAGAGCCATCGAAGTCCGTGGGTTTAGGGCATACTGGACCGTGAATTTCGCGTCTGTACTGCAAGGGTCAATACTATGAAAATAAAATCCCTGGAGTGAGAGCTTTTCGCGGTGTAAGAACTCACTCACTAATCCATCATCATGGGCGCGTGACAGGAGACCGGTGACTAACTTAAAAAAACGCAAAAAGATGCAGTTTGGCGTTACACAAACAACTTGAAATCAACTGCGGGCGAAGACTGCTAAAATAGCTGCGTTAACAAAATGACTACAGCGTTGTATTGACCGGGAAGCAACCGATCTAATACATCTTGTTAACGTCACGAGTCAAATTAAAGATCAAATGTAAAGAAAACTTTCACGTTTTTCATCCAAAACTTGTTGCATTGTCCATAATCCAATGTTTACTATTACCGCTTGCCTTCAACCTTCGAATTAGTGGTATTACACAACCGACGTGAACTCATGTAACCGAGACAGTAAAACTAGGTTAATTTATTTGACCCTGTGCTAAGACGAATATGCATCGACACGCAAAGCGGTATCAGCCTGACAACCTATTACGCAACTGCTACTCTAGCCTAAAAATAGCAGCCGACCAGCTGGTCGGCTGATGGCCGGTCGGCTGAAGGGTCGGCTGGGGAGTTGCCTTATGAGTCGGCCCTGCGGGCGGCTGCCGGTCGGCTAATTTTTAGCCGACCGGTCGGCAAATTAGACGACCGGTCGACGGCTAGTCGTCGACCAGTTTCCGACCGGGCGGCCAAAAATTCGTGATGTGTGCTGTATATCACCAAACGTAAGAAATCAGATAGCAGAGTAGTTAGTCATAAAAAATACATATATTGACACGGTATGGGATAGATGCTGTGAAATGAGGTTGGAGAAATTGATGTTATGAGGACAGTCGACTACCGGTGAAATTGGCGTTGTTTAATAACTTTTTTACGCTTGTCATTCGGGAAAGTCCCCAAACAGCCACGCCCAGATATCCATATGGATGTCTGAATATCCTCGCATTATCGATTCCAATATTTCTTTTTTTTACCCACAACGCATAGATGTATTTGCAGAAGGTTCGTAGAAATTTTCATCAAAAAACACAGGAAACCGAGTATTTCACACGCAAATAGCAGTGGCGGACTTAGGGAGGGGGCAAAAGGGGCCATACCCCGCAAAAATTCTCCCCTAGACCATTTGACAGTTTGGAGTGTGAATTGCTGACTATCATATGCGCCCACCCAAGGGGGCTCGGAGAGCGACTGCACAATGCATAGGCCTTGAACATACCCCGTTTACCATTTTTTTAGTAATAAGGTCCACAAACCCAAAAATACGAGACCCCTGCACCACTACATTTTAGAGTGGGCGCGCGCATGTGGCTAAATTCTGATTATTCCTGTGCCCTACCTCCCAACTCAAAATCCTGGATCCGCCCGAGTTTAGTATGTAATATTGCTCAGTGATGGGTTTGCAATGGTGTTTGGTGCTTACCATCAGTCAGAATCCAAAAATTCAGAAGTCTCGACTTTAATACATATAGTGTCAGCTAATTCATCGAAAAATCATAAGACAATGCATGTGCAGCAAAACGAAAATAAAATACACAGACAGACTTCATATAGATGAACTTGGATTATCCTGCAAAAAGATTTTGGAACAAAGTTGGGCAATATTTAAAAACTGTCCTGATTTAAATTATTGTTTGTCATGTTAGACATAGGGACCCAGCAGGGCAGGTTATACTGTACTTATGGAGCAAAACGATAATAAGATAGCTAAACATTAAACACGAACCAAAGTAGTTAGAGAATAGTAACGCTATATTGACACAGGAAAATTGTACGCCATAAGTCAAGCAAATAGAAAAGAACAAATGTGGTCACATTGACAAAATGCGAGCAAATTAGGTGTACAATGAGACATCTTTAGTCAGCACAGATGATACGTCTCGAAATGGAAATAGCATTTTGTCTGACAACTTTTGACATACTGTATTTCAAATGTCTCTGAGTCTCGTATACATGAAATGTGCAACTGCAGCGATTCCATCGACTCAACAATCTTTTGTCGCTGTTCAAATCGACGGTCTATCTCAGCGATACTTTTCATTTCAAAGGCATCAAACTGAGGGAGTTTCCCGGAAGGATGGAGTGCTACTAAACGGGAAAAAATGATCTGCTGAGGTGAGAGACATTCTTCACAACATCTCTGTGACCAGGAGCAATACATTCATGGGTTACAGATGACGCTTCGCTGTCTTTTTGTTTGTAATAATGCTAGGACCTTTCGGCAAACTCATCGATGTCAGTTAGAAGCTGGAACCTAACACGGTTGACTCTTTCATCGGATGCAGCAGTGAGAAACTGGTTCGACTTATGGATCTTTGGCGTGGGCGGCCAGAATGATGGTTGGTCCCCCTCGTCTCCACTTGAAAAATTTGCCTGTGAATATTACAGTTATATGCAGCTTAATCCGTAAACACAAAAATTATGTTTTTCCATAAACAACCTGTCCCCAAAGAATTTATTTTTACCATTCAAAATAGCTTGGTAAGATGGCCATTCACATATGCAAGCAACCCTTTATGTGTGCAAGCGGCGCTCAAAACAAAAGGTGTCGTCAATTATTCAAAATGTAAGTTAACTACTAAAACCTGGAAAACCATCAGTTTCAATATATAGCAACTATAAAAATCCTGTTATGACCTACATGTACTTGGAGTACCTAAGCTTTCATTACAAGCAGTCTTCCGTCTCAGAGGAATTTTCAAATGTTGAGAGGTGTGGTGAAATAACTGGCACAGAAATAAACAGACCGTGCGCTTATGAACATAGCTCCTCACATAAACATAGTTCCAGGTCTGTTAACTCTACCCATTTACTCACAAACTCTGGACCTAAACCCACAAAACATAACATATGCACCCAAAAATCACAGTTTATGGGACCAAATCCACTTTGACTGAGAGACACGGTTGACCGACAGTAGATGCAGCGTACATACAAAGTGTTTTGTCTGCAAATAGAAGGACAGTGTTACAGTCCATCAGTAATGTTTCCTAGCTGATGAATTTGTTTACCAGTCACCAGTTTTTGAGTCAATTTGCAGTTTACATCCAATTATCACTGTTTATAGTTGAGGCTATGTTCGAACCTTGTAGTTAGCTACTCCTGTAACAATAAACAACTTGCGCAGTAAAACTTCCGAGACGCAAAATCTGCAAAATAAACGGCATTTTTATTTGTTTACGAGATTTATAAGCAACCACAATACAATTGAAATAAAAATCAAATCTACTATAAATACTGTTTTGATATGCTTAAATGTTAATGCAATTAATCCGGGAACCAAGAATCGTATAAAAAGGTTTTGTGAAACAATACTCTAATTCATTAACTAACTACTTACTAATATGTTTTCTGTAGTAAACTAAACAACAGTGGCAAACTTCTTTGGTAAACGCCAACAATTTCCGCATAGACCTGCATTAAAATTTTATGGAAAATAGGCATACCAGAACTCCCAGTAGAATGCTGTATTTTGAATCCCCACATGTTTTCCCCAGTCTTATTCTTGAGGTTGAATGCTTCACGTATGAGGGACCCTAGCGGTGTTATTACTTTAGGCAAATTAAATTAGGTCCCACTGTAATGGGGTTCCACTGCATATGTGGGAATTCATATATATCTGGTTATACAGATAGAGCAATATGACCTATGAAAAGTGACAACAGGTCAATTAGATGAGAAATTGGTGTCAGATAGTACACAAGGGCTCGATTAAATCTTTTGATAATGGACACCAAACTTCCACTTCTTACACATGCATGTTCATAAAATGTAATGTATTTTGATAAACCCTAAATGTTGAGATAAAGAATATGTTTCACTAATACTGGAAGAAGATAATAAAATTACTCTAGTACTCAAGTGTCGCCTTACTTCATGTAGGGTTGTGCCCTTCCTGGCGACAGTCAGAATCTTGAGAAAGCAAATATAATAAATTTATTACCAACAGGTATAGAGCATTGAAGACCTGCACCTGCATAATCACTTACCTGACCCAACTGGAATCGATACATTCTGTCCTTCCAGAAATTACTTGTTGACTGCATTTCCACTTACATTCCAAACTCAAGCTTGGCCTTGAGCTTAGAGCTTTTCTGAAGGTGGGCACATATTTTTCTTTCACTTGGCCTCCATCTGATTCCATGCTGAGATCGATGATTTCCACAAATTGGGAGGCGGCTTGGGGGCAAACTGTTCTAAACAAGCCCACTCTGAATCTGGCAAAAATCAGCTGCCACTTGCAGCACTGTCACTAAAGGTGACTGGGCCGTCGGTGACTTTAATATATTTCAAATGCCAATGGGTTGTTATAGTATAGACACATTTCCTGAAAAGAGCCCTGTGAAAGGTTCTATAAGCATTTTTAGTAAAAGTTGGGAACGAGACTTCTTCACACACTCAATGCATGGCAAATTCAACTAACCCTGTTCTCAAGCCGAATTTAGCATTTTTGACCTTCTAATTAACATAAACAAAATGGCGGCCAAATTTTCAAGTTCAGATGTATTTTTGCAATAAAAATCACAATATACCATTTAAAATGGTGAAATGTCTCACCTGTACACTTCTTATAAATACTTCTTGAGCTATAGATAACTCATGAAAACTAAAAAATGCATTAATTATTGAAATAGTGCTGGAAAAAATTATCACAGTTACGCTTGCCTGCATATACGGTCCTAACCAAGATTCTCCACTTTTTTATGAAAACGTTGCAGATCGCATCTCCCTGTTCAACTCCGAATTTATTGTTCTGTTTGGAGATTGGAATTTGGTCCAAGATTATGACCGGGACTGTTTTGGTTATTTCAATCTGAACAATCCTCAGGCTAGAANCAGTTACGCTTGCCTGCATATACGGTCCTAACCAAGATTCTCCACTTTTTTATGAAAACGTTGCACATCGCATCTCTCTGTTCAACTCCGAATTTATTGTTCTGTGTGGAGATTGGAATTTGGTCCAAGATTATGAACGGGACTGTTTTGGTTATTTCAATCTGAACAATCCTCAGGCTAGAAAAGCAGTTTTAAATTTAAAGCAAACGTTTAATTTAGTTGACCCTTGGAGAGTTTACAATCCAGACCGTTCCTCTTTTACATGGAGTAGGAAAAACCCAGTTAAGAAATCTCGCCTTGACTTTTTTCTAATTTCCGACGAGTTATTATCTTTGTTAAACACAGTGGAGATAATCCCAGGCTACAGAACTGACCATTCAGCCATTCGGTTTGAGATAAAATTGCACTCTTTTGAACGTGGCAGAGGCTTATGGAAATTTAATAATTCTCTACTCCGGGACAAAAAGTATGTGGAGCAAGTAAAAATCATTATTCAAGACACCAAAAGTGTATATGCTTCTGATATTGACGAAGCTTTACTGTTCAACATGTTCTTACTAAACATTAGATCCTTCACTCTGCCATATAGTGCTTTCAAAAATAAAGAAAAGAAAAATAGAAAACTACGTTTGGAAAGATTAATAAATACTGTCCACCAGTTCGTTCAGAATACTGATTCTCAATTTTTTAGTGATTGGCTAGAAATTCTTCAGGCCGAGTATGAATACATCGACGGTATAATATTGAGATCTCGTGCTCAGTGGATAGAAAATGGCGAAAAACCAACAAGATATTTTAGTAATTTAGAAAAACGTAATTTTGTTAATAAAAATATCTCAAGTTTAGTAGACGACAATGGTACATTGATCTGTAGTCAAAAGGGAATTCTGGAAGAAATAAAAAATTTTTACTCCAATCTTTATGCCTCAAAAGATCACCACTTTTCCCAATATGATTTAGATGTAATTTTAGAAAACACTGATTCACCAAAACTTGAAGATAATATAAGAGATTCATTGGAAGGAAATATTACTTATGATGAAATTCTACTTGTTCTCAAAAAGATGAAAAATAATAAGACCCCTGGTCCCGACGGTTTTACAGTGGAATTTTACAAATTTTTCTGGTCAGATTTGGGAGATGATTTAGTGGCAGCTTTTAATTGTATGTTTTCACAGAATTCCCTACCATCCGCTGTAAAACAAGGTGTGATCCAAATTATTCCAAAAGCTAACAAACCTAGAGAACTACTCAAAAACTGGAGGCCAATTTCAGTGCTCAATATAAGTTATAAATTAATTTCAGCATGTATTGCTGAACGTGTTAAGTCTGTCTTATATTGCTTGATGCACGAAAACCAGAAAGGTTTTATTGTTGGTAGATTTCTTGGCGAAAATATTCGATTAATTTATGATCTTATCTGTGCAACTGACCAGTTGAATATCCCTGGATTACTGGTCCTGGTGGATTTTGAGAAGGCGTTCGATTCAGTTTCCTGGGTATTTCTACAAAAAAACCTGTCTTTTTTAATTTTGGCCCAAATATCAAAAAGTGGGTATCGTTGCTCAATGAGGGAGCTATGGCTTGTGTAATTCAATATGGAAAAACTTCTCAATTCTTTGAAATGGATAGAGGCTGTAAACAAGGAGACCCTTTATCTCCCTATCTTTTTCTACTATGTGCTGAGATTACGGGAAATCTCTTTAGGAAAAACAAAAATATAAAAGGTACATGTATACAGATTGGAGCTCAAGAATTTAAACTAGTTCAATATGCAGATGACACTGCTATCATACTCGATGGTTCCGAAAGATCATTAAAAAAACTCTTGATCTGCTTGACTAGTTCTCAAAGTATTCAGGTCTAACTCCTAATTTAGAAAAAACAACTTGTGTCTGGATAGGTTCTACGAGGCAAAGTAATTCAAGGGTATGTTCTGAAAAGGACTTAAAATGGTCTACCTCACAGTTTAGTATGCTCGGGATTGTTTTTTCTACTGACATCCAGGAAATGAGTAATTTAAATTTTGATCGCAAGTTGGTTGATATTAAAAAAGAAATTATGAGATGGTCAAAAAGAAACTTAAGTACTCTTGGTAAAGTTACAGTGGTCAAACCATTTCTTCTACCAAAACTGATTCATGTTTTATCATGTTTGCCAATCCCTAACAATCTGTTCTGTAAAGATTTAGAAAAACTGTTTTTTCATTATATTTGGGGAGGAAAGTGTGACAAAATTGGGCGCAAAACCATGTTTCAACATTATAAAATGGGTGGTTGTAAAATGATAGATGTTTACTCTTTTGTAAAGGCAATTAAGATAACATGGATGCGTAGGATCTTAAAAGCCACAAATTCTACTGCATGGTTAAATCTCATCTTAAACACTGATTTGATATCATTGGAGTGTCTAAAATTTGGGAACTATTTCTACAAATATGCAGCATCTCAAACTGAGAACCCTTTTTGGAAGGAACTATTTAACTTTCTGTATGATTTTTCAAATATAATAGATCAGAAGGAAATACCATATCAGCCAATTTGGTATAACACTAATGTATTGATTGGTGGAAAAACTGTATTTTGGAGAAGATGGTTTGAAAAGGGTGTTTATTATATCTCAGATCTACTAGACGAGCATGGATATTTGTTATCTTTTGAAGGTTTTTGCAAAAAGTTCAATTTTAGACCAATATTTTTGAATTTTTATGGGCTCAAAGAGGCTGTTTGTCAAAAATGGAGAATCTCAAAAAGAGACAAGTTTTCCTTCTACGCACACTCTATCCCAATTTTTGTGAGATTGTTACTTGCAGACAAGAAGGGAACAAAACATATATATAACACTTTTGTGCTAAACAAATATGCCCGGCCTAGGTCTGAGATGAAGTTGCAGGGAGAACTTGCAATACCTGACACTACTGAATGGTGGAAATATGCCTACTGACGTGAAACTTTGTTGGTTTCAATTTAGACTGTCACATAGGATAAGTAGCTGTAACTCTTATCTTGTCAAAATTGGGGCACGTAACTCCCCCTTGTGTACGTTTTGTAAGACTGAACCTGAGACTTTGCTTCACTTATACTGGCAATGTGATGTTGT